>JAZKJV010001165.1:236875-351863 GCA_037367405.1 Ottelia alismoides | reverse complement strand
TGACAAAAATATCCTATATCTAAACAGTAACCTACGTGGTATCTCTCAAATGGTTGTCAATATTGCAAGATTACATGCAAGATTATATAAATTTACATGTACAAAAGGAGGAATATAATAATAAATTTCATGAACTTAGCAGCTGGCATCTTCAAATAATAACCACCAGAACTCTTAACACTGTAATGTGAAATTTGTATTCACTAGGCTTGGTTTTAAGATTATTTACCTCATGATCAACAGGAAATGGCTGCAGGACTCAAATCCATCCTGCAATTTCTGTTTGCACATATTATCAACATATATAACAAATTTAAAACACTGACATAATTGATAGATTGTCACCACAAGCTCATCGAAATAATTCCAAGAAAAACTACAGGCCAGAAAATCTATTAACAATAACTGGTGGATAATTTGAGAATGCTATCATATAAAATGAATACGAGAATAATGAACTTTTACCATAATAAGGTCAATATTAATGCAAATTCGTAAAAGAAATGCGAGGAAAAATGGTGTAAACTCCAACCCAGCAAACCACCCAGCTCCTTTTGTAAGATCAGCCAAATCTCTCAAACGTAGAACCTCTGGAAATTCATATTTCACTTAATATAGAGAAATCTGAAGCTCCTGTGGTATCTACAAACCCCCGGACTGACAATTCTGCAACCGAAGAGTTCGGTTCCAGCCGTTCGTGATCTATAAAAACGACAATTACAGTTATGTCATCATGAAAGAAGCGCCTTATACCCTTTCCAACCTTCTTAAGGTCTGCATATCGCATTTCTCTCTTCCGTGCTGCCTCTTGAAGAGCTCTTCTAACAAGTCTCCTTGCAATCAACTGCAGGCAATCAAGATTTGAATGAGTTGAACATAGTGAAGAAGAAAATAAATTCTACATGATAAAAAACAGCCACTGACATTCCTAGGATGAGTGTTCACGATCTCCACGGCTTCTTGATTTGTAAGATGCTCCCACAAACCATCAGATGCGAATATCACAAACTTATCATGAGGGTGAAGCACCCGTGTGTATATGGTAGGGTCTGCACTCAAAACAGGCCTTCGAAGTGGTTCGGATAATTTAAAACGAGGGAAGGATGGATCAACAGCAAACTCTGCTTTTTTTAAATACGCATCCCCTATAGATTTAGAAACCTGAAATAAGAAATGCAAATGGACTCACTGAGTATGACTATACCAAATTTAAACAAAACAGCCATATTGAATTTAAAGTTGGTCAATTATAGTCCACCATCACAACAATTACAGTCTAACATAAACCAAAAAGGACCTGTATTATGCCTTTGATGCGCCATACTCCATGTTTCATCACTACTATTTGAGAATCATCGGGGTGCAATGACATGAGCTCCTGTCTAACTTCTTCCATGCTTGCATTGTCATCTCTTGTCAGCTGTTCTGCAACAATAGTATTTGCATGACCAGAAGAACCAATGACGGCTCGAGAGTCTCCTAAGTTAGCAACGTATAGCGTCCCTCTAAAGATAACTCCAACTAGACAGCATGAACCAGTTGCAGCAATTAATGGCTTTATTTGGCATGCTTTGCGAACAAGGGAGAGAAATCCATCCTCTGTGGCAGTGAAGGCATTCCTGACAACATCTTCAGATATAGTACCCCTCAGGCGAGCAAGCCCTGCAAGAGAAAAGAAAGATCAGCTCATAAGCCTTCTCAAACGATGATAATATCAACATGCTTTGACATATGCACACATAACTTATAGATAAGTTGGAATACGGTGTTTATATGAGACACTGACATGGTAAAGTGGATTATCAAATTTATTAGTAATATTAAAAAAGGTACAAATAACATAGAACAAAATTTTAGATGGAACAATCAACTACAAATTATAATAAAGAAACACTCGCTCAACATATTCTATTCTTTCCCTCTAACCTATCTAGCCTATCACTAATTGCTAGGATCCATATCAGATTATGCTTACAATCAATGTTCGACTTCTGGTTTAGCTTCAGTTAACCAGCTGTAGGAAAAATAAGATTTGCACAAACTTTCCACCTCCGATCCTATTGCCTCTTAAATAAGATAATTTAAGTAATGTCTGCACACCTGCTGACCCATAAGAACCTCAATATTTTGATTGCAATGGGGTATTTCAAGCATTCTCAGAATTTTTTTTTGTCGCAAGTCAAAAAGCAGTAGAGGCTCAAAAGTCACATCTTTAATAAAATACCACCAATGCCGAGCCCCGACTGCTCTTAGTATTCAGTAAAGTAACAAGCCATGTTTGCAATGATGTTGGAAAGTATGATAACTTGACATAAATCGGATGCCATAGGTTAACCGGAATTTTAAAATGTTAAATCAGATGCCATGGGTGAACAAAAATTCTTGATATGATGTTATTAATCCTTCTCATTCTAGATGCATAAAATGATTGACCGTCTTCTCACCATGGAAATGGGACCTCCATGATAAATTTTTGAAACCCAGTTTCCATGGAAACAAGCTAATGTATCTTAATTTATATTCATATTGTAAGTTGACATTACCAAAAGATGTTTCTCTCCTATGCTATTGGTATCTTCATCCTCCAATTCTGCTTCACAAATTAATTGGAGCAACTCACCATTAACTTAAATAATTACATTACATACTAATAACAATGAAGGCTGACTGCCCATGGTGATTATATTTGTGACAATGATTTCCTTGTAACAACATTGGATGTAAAGTGTGCGAGGCATTAACATCAAGAAGCAGTGGTGTTGGTGGAAATTAATAAGAACCGAAGTGGTGATTGTGGATGTAGCTATATTTTCATAAAGATAGTGGTGACAGGTCGTATGACAAACACTAAATTGTCTGCAAATAGCCACATATCAACAAAGGGAAAGTTTTGCATAATAGAATGGGTCTACTTCATAGAATGCACACAATTCCTTCCATGCCAAGACATAAATGACGAAAAACTTGAAAACTAAGGGATCCCTCATGAATTCATTGATTACTAAGGAATACCCCATAGCTGTGGGATCTTACCCTCCTTTTACATGGTGCTTGACACACTTCATTTTATCCCCACACCTTCACAGGTCTCACACACAGACTGACCAGTCAACAACCAATAATCAAATGTGAACTTTATAAAAATGACCTAGGTACTAAATGATGTCATAAGCATGTTTACTTTAAGCGCTTACCTTTTTTATCTCCCCTAGAATGTAACACATAATTGTCTAGCCCATCCACCATTCTATTACCTACTTCGATCAGGCGATCATGTTAATTCTCAGCATCATCCATTTCTCAAGGAGCCTCTAGATGTCAACCCCGAAGAAGTACCTCGTTTAAAGTAGCAATTAATGTGGCTTACACATATCAGAAAAAACAGGTGACATAAGCATTCTAAACGTTGAGAAATGCATGCATAGAAGAAACCAATTATATGAGATATTTATATACAAAGTCCTAAAACATCATGCAGATAATCGAAACACTAGCTTTCAGGAAACAAAGGTAAACAGCAAACAAGCTAGACAAGATCAACATATTTCCTGCGCTCAGAATTTCAAAAAAAAAAGATTTTTTTAATAAATCAACAAGAAGAGATTCCCACCACCACACCGTACTCACTCGTGAAGTGTGGGAAAAGATGATCGGCGACGAAGCGCGAGGCTTCAGGGCCGCCATGTCCATCGTATACACCGACGAACATGGCAGCCCGGCCCGTCTCGACCTGGCTGTGGTCCTCGATGACCTCGTTGGCCTGCACAACGGCGAAGGAGTACTCCCCGGCGGAGTGGCTGCCGAGGTCCCTCGACCACAGCAGCGCGTCGTCGGAGTCGTCGTCCTCATCCTTGTTCATATGCGAATACTTCCGCACCGGGCGCCAGCACGCCTCCGCAATCCTTCCCAGCCACGAGAACATCCCTCATTTCCTCCTCGACGAAACCCTATAATACGAAAAAAAACTGCGGATTTTCAAACGAGCGAAGACGCCGATGGATCTGGGTGGCGAATCCGCGATGAATCTCGCGGTTCGGAGTGGAACTTGGGATCTTAGGGCTCCAATTTGGGGGAAAGATTAGGGTTTGGTGGAGAGGAGTGGAGAAGTGGGAGGAAAGGGTGGGGAGGGGGGACTGTCCGTAAAAAGGCAAGTTGACGCCCTTTTATACTGTCATGGGCGAGGGGAAAGGAGACCCGTTTTTTTTAATCTGATATTTTTAAAAAGCGATGGGTGGCAACTTTAATGGTCGAGCTGGATTGTTTTGACCTTATTTTTTTATTTGGAAAAATGGCAAGTGTGGAATACAGCAATATAGTCGAGATTTAAATTAGAGGGCGATTTATTCGGTAAATTATATTTGAGATAATTACACCCATAATCTTGAGTAATTTCGCAATAACATTCATAACCCTGCATAATCGCGAATTGCACAAGGAACCCCGAGTAATGCTTAACTCTTACATGACATAACCCTATGTTATGTTCCGTTTGGGATATCCGTCATATTTGACGGTTTCTGTTAAAAAAGACAAAAATACCCCTAATGTTCATTGTTATTTGCAAAACATGCCCCCTCCAACCCCTCTCCCTCGTTCGACGACCTCTCCTGTCAGACCCACCTCTGCAATAAATCAACCTGCAACTAACCCAACCCCGACCAACCTCAATACCCCTCCCGGACGACCGACAAAGCCCCTCCCCTTCCCCTCCCCCCCAGGCGACCGAAGACCAGACTCCCCTCCCCCCGGTGACGACCTGCAGATCCCCCACCCCGCCGACCTGCAGAGCCCCCCGTGCCGCACCACATCGACCTGCAGAGGACCCCCTCCTCCGCGACGAGCACCCCGCGCTGACGTGCAGAGGCCCCCTCTGCAACGAAAGATTGAATGGAACGACTTTTTTATCAGTTCTTGATGAGATCTGTCTTCCTTTCTTGTCATATAAAATGCTTAAAATGCTTTTATGTATCCACAGAGGGCCGGCACATGGAGATTAGGGACCGCGCCGCCCGATGGGAACCACGGTGCCAATATCTTCGAGCACCTCGTTGTCCTCGAGGGATCTCCTCGCAGTCTCCCTCGTGAAGAAGATGGTCACGACCATCCCTACCACGCACACCCCTCCCAGTATCAGTAGCGACGCCATCATCCCTATCCATGTCCCGTATCTGGGATCCACCTCCTCCTCCTTCCTGCTCTGCGACGCCCACAGGAAACCCACCGCCCCGAACGCCGCCTCGACCTTCCCCGCCGCGCCAGCTATCCCGTGGCACGTCGACCGGAACCTCGCCGGGAACATCTCCGCTGGCATGATGAAGGTCGTCGTGTTGGGTCCGAAGTTGGCGAAGAAGAAGGTGATGGCGTACAACACGAGGAACCATACAGTGGTCTTGTCCTTCCGGTATAGCTCGTAGGGGCCTCTGATAGAGAAGAGGAAGGCCGCCATGAAGAAAAAGCCAACGGCTTGGAGTGCCCTCCTCCCGACCTTGTCGATTGCATACACGGCTGCCCAATAGCCTGGGATGGTGGATGCGCATGCTATGATGGCTTGGAACTTGGCGATCTGGAAGGCCTCTCGTAGATGTCGGATGTCTTGTGTATGCAGAACGTTGTGCTGCCTCACGAAGACGTAGGCTTTTTTATATTTAGGTAAATCTCAGCCCTTACATTGTTGATAGGTTAGATTAACTCAATCATCTGGTTGAGTTAATGAGGTAAAGTAACGGAAGGTTATAGATGTAAGACGGCACACTTATTAAGGGTGCTGAGCGTAATTCGTGATTTTGCAGGGTTATGAATGTTATTGCGAAATTACTCAGGGTTATGGGTGTAATTATCCCATTATATTTTGGGTTCCTATCTATCAGAATGAGTCTCAATCTTTAAATTGTAACAAGTTGGATCTCATGTCCATTTAGGAAACAGAAAAAACAAAGAATCGTTTGAAATTTTGGAGCTCTTGATGAATATATCCTTTTCTAAAAGTTAGGACCCAACCCTATTGCCCTTCTTCTCTCCTAATAAAAAATGACATATTCGGCAAGAGCCTCAAAATTTCTAACGGTCCTTTGTTTTTCCGTTTCCTAAACGACCTTAAGAACCAAATCGTCACATTTTAGAGATAGGGACACATTCTGGGATTGGATCCATAGGTGGGGATCCAAATTGTAATATATTTTTTTTATTTTTACGGTTGTGCTCCTTTGTGATTATGCAAATACAATTATTCCCTTACCTTTTTTACGGAAATATTATTTTTACAAACTTTACATTATTGTCCTTCAATTAAGGAAAAATATGAGCATAGTGTAGTAACAGAATGGCATTCCTGTGAACGTAATAATATATGGGCTCAAGTGTTATTGCAAAAAAAGAAGGATATAATTGTGATTGGAGGATCATGAAGAAGCACAAGTATAAAAAAAACCTTTATTTCTTGAGATTGTTAACCAAAATAAGTTGTCATGTCATTTGTATAATCCCTTTTGGATTGGAGGTCAAAGATAACTTGAAATATATAAGAACTAACTTGCTATAGTGGAATTTTGTTGGATAATAAAATAATGGTGATGTGATATTTGATTGATAATGTATACCCACAAAATACTAAAAAAAGTGGATGATGTGGAATTTTTATGTCCCGTGACTTGTCTATGAATGTCAATCTCCAAGGAATAGGAATGAATGATAAATAAATGATGTTTATTCAAGGTTATTGTTTGACTAATTCAAGAGATGAAAAATGATTATTGTAGATAGAGAAATAAAGAATGATGTACCAATATGCAACCACCTTAGGTTGGAATTTCTTATCATGTGATAACACCCCTTTATTCCATGATGAGGAGATTCTATTCCTCATACATACATGTTCAAGATATCAAATTTAAATAAGGAAAATGTCATACTAAATAATTAGAACATTTTACAAAAAAAATAGCCATAAAGACATTCTGATTTAAAATAGAAACCCCAATCGGTAAAAATCGCAACCCAAGTCTTATTGACTTAAGATTTTTTTGATCCACCGAACCAATCAATTTCCACTAAACACTATTTGATTATAGATAAGGTATCATTATCTTGAAATAGAAGAAATTTTATTACCGAATAAGCAATCCTAAAATAAATAAGGTGGTCATGCAACATCATCCATCTTATCTCTACTTATATAATTTATATCCCTTCCTTGTCCCCAAATCATGTTAACAAGAATGGATAAATTCCCCTTATATATTCTTATCCGTTACACGAATGCAGCATAGAAGTTACTTCTATGGATGCATATAAATAGAAATGGGAGTAGAGATGAGAATTATGCCCATATTAATTTTTAGAATCCGATACAGATAAATATATTGGAAGGATATGAAACAATTGATATCATATATCCTTGAAAAAGGGAGACAAATAAACTATCCAGATGAAGATTATCTTTAGGACATCAAGCTCTTTTATTAGGTATGCATGTCCTAAATGAATATATGTCTACCAAACACTAAAAAGAAGTTTTTTTAATCCAGCAATGTATCATCCATTGTTATATAGATTATGATAATTTTATCCATTGCCAAATAATTTTTACACTGGAAGTTGGTGACGAATGACAAATACATTATTATAGTATTACTGTTATTATTTTTCAAAATTTTAACTATTGTTGTTGATTTTTTAAATTAGCAATGCATAAACTTTGCAATATGAACTGTTACTGATGATATAACAATAAAAAATGATAAAAAATGACATTCGCATTTCAATTATAAAAATATTTCACAACAATTAATATCACCATTACATTTTAAAGGTTGCCTCTAGGGGAGTTAGCTTGGCTCCCCCACTCTATTTTTTCCATTTTTTTATTTTCTTGAATACTTCCTTGGATTTTCATTATTTTATCACTAAATTATGTCATTTAATTTTCTTGAGAAACGGAGACTCCTTTGATCTCTATCTAGACAACCATCTTTTAATGATCGCAGAATTATTGAAATCAATCATGTCTCGATGGAGGTCGTATAAGTCTCTATTTCCCACGAAACTTGAATGACATCATATAGGGATATACTGATGAAAATCTAAAAAAGTTTTAAAAAAAATATCAAAAAAGGAAAAATAGGACGGGACGAGCCAAGTTAACTCCCGTAGGAGCAGCCCATTTTACCCATATATGTGTGTATGTAACGTTAAATGTATCCTTTAAAATCCTAAGATTATTCACCTTTGTTTCGTATCGCAAAAATTAGAAATATGCGTAATTAATATTTAAAAGAATAGATAAGATTATTACTGAGGATAAATATTCTGTGTATTTGCATCTTTAATTTTTCATGTGGTATCTTAGGAACTTTATAAAATCCTCTTTAAATCCTCGCAAGAAATTTCTTTTTGAGAAAATGTAAATGCAGGTTTACAATAAAAATTAGTTTTTATTCATTCGTGCGTGTATCTTGTTGTTCATTAGTTTTTTCCATTTATTAAATTTCATTTAGGAACATTTTATTCCTTGAATAATTATAAAATCCCAAAAAAATATTAAAAAACCTCAAAAAAAATTCATAGTGTTTATTACTTTATTTTATATAACTCTATACCAAAATTAACAATAGAAAAAGAAAATCATTAAAGATTAAAAGGCTCCAAAATCCTTGCAAAAGATATAAAACTCTTCAAAAATCCTAAAAATATTTATTCCTATTTTATATTTTTTATTTATACATATTAATATATATATTAAAAATTACGTTTTGAGAATTTTGAACTTATTTAATATTTTTAAATCTAAAAATCAATTTATTTCAAATAATATTATTTTTCGTATATTTTGGAATGTAAAAATATCTAAAAATTAGCAAAAAAATCCCAAAAATTACAAAAAAACATTAGAAACATATAAAAACACAAAAATATTTTTCCTACAGATTTTGATTATTTTTTACCAAATTTATAATTATATTACCCTATATTAATATATAATTATTAATTATTTTAATAAAGTTTTTAGTTATTTTATATTATTATTACTTATTATAATTACTTTACCTGATTAAAAAGAAGAAGAGTTTTTATTCAAATAAATAAAAAATATCTTTTAATTAAAATCCGCATACACATTTAGTGAGTGTATGCATACTTGTATACACATGCTTTATTTATTCATTTAGATAATACCTGCTACATGGATCTACATCCCATGCTTCTCGTATTCGACCCCCTCCCTACTTGCCTTTATACGTATTTATTGTAGGGTATAATAAATTTTGATTCACACATCTGTTTTGTTAGCTTGATTTATTCCTATTGTGTGGGTTGATTGTTGAGATTAAGAGGTGATCTTTGGGAGCTATCATTATAGCTACTTAGTAGTCCCACATTGTGTGAACCACACGACAGATCTTGAGATTATCTTTGTGTTTCACATATTAAAGTTCATGAAAATAGGTTTCAAACAAGACTAATTTCACATCAAACGGGTTTATATTTCTCAAAATATTCACGTTTCAAGTCAGGGATATATTTGTAAATAAAACAAGATTAAAAACATAACAAATAATACAACTAGGTCTAAAACAGGGAATATATTATAAATATAAAATCTGCTAGGATTCAATTGATAAATATTACAAATGTGGAAGACTTGTCTTGTAAATAGAGAAAGATGGTAGAGCCTTCTAGTAAGAATCACAAAAGCATGTACGGTAGTCACGTTGAACTGGAGTGCAAAATAGGAAGCTTCACGGGTACAACTACATATCTTCCACAACACATGCGTAGAGCACGTGCATTGGAGGGTCGGGAGGCATTCAAAGGATCAAGATAGGTGGCAGGCTCTGTGCTTCGGATCATGTTCGGATAACCCAAAGCAGATGGCTTAGAAATGGTGGCTTGGGGTGCTCCAGAATCGATATATCAGCATCGATTGGGGATTATTCAACGGTTCCAGCTAGGGATGTACATGGATCGGATAAAATCTGTAATCCGATCCAATCCGTTGTCATTGGATTGAATCGGTTTTGATTTATAAGTTTAATGGATCGGATCGGATTGGAATTTTACAAATCCGTTCATTTATGGATTGGATCGGATTATTGTCAAGATCCAATCCGATCCAATCCATTAATCCGTTAATACATAATAATATATACTACTTTATTTATTCTCAGTAAAGTATATTATATATTACATTTTATTTGAAAGCTATATGTAAATATCCAAGCTAGTCTCTTTATAACTTAAACCTATTCCAATTCAAGTTTTACTACACACAACTTGTTGGAAAATCCCTTATCTCACCCAACTAGTTGGTTTAGAAAAAGATAATACCTATCTGCAATATCCTTTAGGCCCTTCCATTTTTTCAAATGAAACAAACTTCTAAAAATAATAATACATAAACCTAAACCCACTCGGGACCCATTACAAACAAAACACTCACCTGTACCACACACATCTCCACCCTCAGGTGCACACATATCTCCACCGGATGTTGTCCTTGTCCTAGTTGTGCGCATGCACAGCCGGGTCTTCCTTGCGCATGCATAGTTATCTAGTTGTAGTTCCTATTTGATATATACAAACTTGCAATTTTATTCAAAGTCAATATGATTATTTTATGATTTCTACGGATCACAAGTATGTTATTTTTATTTAGTTATACAATAATCGATTGTAATAAATTCATAACAAGCATATATGTTTTTGCTTTTCAAAAAAATTAAGTCAAATTGCTTTCTAAAAATTAACTATTCTTTTCTTTACATTTATACATAATCTCAAATTTAGAACCATGATTCAAACATCGAGTTCGACTATGCTACAAACTTAGTCATAGATTAGGTGAGCATTAAAAATCCGAACCAATCCGATCCAATCCGTAATCCGGTGGATTGGATTGGATTGGATTTGCATGTTTAATGGATTGGATTGGACTGGAAAAATCAAAAATCCATTATGTGTGGATTGGACACGGATTAAGCCAAAATCCGATCCAATCCGATCCATGTGCACCCCTAGTTCCAGCTCCTTGAGGGCCTGTTTGGTTGCTGGGTTGGACTGGGTTGGCCCAACTCAGGTTACTATTCACAAGGGTACTTTCTCCTCACAGATTACTATTCACCCATCCCAACCCAGCCCAACCCAACCCAGTCCAACCCAGCAACCAAACAGGCCCTGAGGGTATCTCCTTCTCTATAAAGATGTGGCAGTGATGGTTGGAATCCGGTGAACCACGGATGCCTCCTCCTTGCTCCTCAGATGTTAGTAAAGCACCAGTCACAATGTTGATTGCCCGTTGAAGATGCTCATGATTCGAGGAAATCTGAACTATTGAGTCTATACTGGGTCAACATAGCAAGGAGCAAGAGATCCGAGCCAAGTGAAGAATTCTGATCAGTGACGTTTTTCGACACTTGCAGAATTAGTTGACAAAGCCAAAGCACGAGGGGATTCCAGAGTGAAATGAGTTGGTTGGAGGTCTTAAACGGTAGAGTGAGGTGAAGCCTTACATAGGTTCTTCCTCTTGCATAGGAAGAAGATGATCGAGGTGGATGACATGATCTAGAAGGTGATCATGTGAAGTTATAGTTCCACGAAGATCAGTGAATCACAACGAATATGTTGAGGTGTTTAGATGATCGAGTGGGTATGTATGTGTGTATAAAAATTGAAGAACATACAAAGGAAACAAGATTGGTGTTCTTACATGGGAATTGAAGGAAATGAAGATGGAATCAAGTACTAAATCTGGGCCAAATTGAAGCTTCGAGGGGCTCCATATCATTGCTTGAGATTCGTGGCTAAAGAACCACGCTCGAGCAGCACCATGCTGAGGTCTAAAACTTGGTTGAAGTGTCAAGAATCTCGTCGGAGGTAATCACCTTCTTCGCTCACCAAAGATTTCTGTAACTATCACTCAGAGGAGATTGGGGCTTAGAGAAACCTTGCATGAATGGTGGATGGTGGTTGTCAGAAGAGGAAGAGGGGTTTTGTTGAGGGAGAAGGAGGTGGTTAGGTGGTTGGTGGCTGCATGTGCAGTCGATGGTCGAACTAAGAAGGATTGCATAAAAGAGGTATGTGGGGACTAACATCTAGTACTAGACTCATGACTAAGAACGGCGTGGCGATGGCTGGCGAAATCAATAAAGGAGTGTGGTCAAAGAAATGTGTCTCTTGGGACACATCAGCTGGAGGTTGAAGGCGATAGAGAAACCGCATGATCTTGATGAGATGTTGGGAATTTGAGCATGGGGGAAGGGCCCTGATTACTCTGATCAAATGATTAGATGGTCAGGTTCGAGGCTGGTATGATGGAAGCACAATCGTCCGATCTAAATGAACAAATGATGGAGGAAAGAGTCAGGACCAAGAGAAGAGCCAACTGAGGTGGAACGGCAGGATTGGGCCACATGACCCAATCTAAAAATTAGAAAAAAAAAGAAAATTATGTTAATAGAAAATAAAATAATTAGATATATCAAATTAAAAAGTGTTCAACATGAAAGTTGTAGATCTTTTCAAGATCTACAATTTTCATGAAGAACTTGGAATCATAATAGGTCATGCATACATTATAATCTTTTACAAGCATTTTAAATAAATTTAAACACTTATTTTATTTTATTTTATATTTTTGTTTTTTCTATTTATGGGTAATGGTACATATAATATATGCATTATTAATCTATTTTTTATTTGATTTTTGATAATAAGAAAATACATAAAACAATAGGTACCATGATGTATTTATTTATGAACAATAATAAGTGTTAATTATTACAAAAGGTTATTTTTTAATCTTAATTAGTTGTTAATTAATTTATTTGATTGGTCCAAATTAGAGGGATAATAAATCAATCTTATGATGATAAATCAAGGATTTATCGAATATAATTTATGCACTATACATCGCCAACCACCTCGCTTAGCCCTTCCCTACCTTCAGCGGTTGGACAGGTTGAGCCCTTATCGAGCGGTTGCTGATAGAGTTTCTCCACAACTACTCAAAGTGGGTTGGCGTTTATGAGTTTTGGCTCTTCTTATAGTGTCATGTATTGATGGTACTGGTGGTTGTCAATTAAATCGATGATGATTGGTCTTCCTTCTCCAATCTATGGGCGAGGCATGCCTCATCACGGTGGAGCTGCTCGATAATAGTGTCGGATGATGCAAGTCGTGATGTCATGGGCAGAGGTTCCTCTGCTATCCAATGGATACAAATGAATGCAATCTAGGGTAGTTGGGCTTCACTCTTGTAGACCTACAACATAAGGTTAAAGCTTAAGCTTTTAGCTTGGATAAGGAGCCGATCACATATGAGGCATGAGAGGACCAGAGCTTGAGCTGCAACCAAGGAGAAGGTGAGCCTCCCTTTTTATTCACCCACTTTTTCTTGATCTCAAGTTTGGTGAGTAGATATTAGTGCTCTGATTAGGATAGATGGTCCGATGAGCGAAACCGATGGGGGTTAACTATGAAGAAAAATGGAGATATAGGGGAACACAAGTGGGGAAGGATGAGGTTGATGGGCTTGATTTGGGTTCTACAAAGAAAAAGGGAGATCTGGAGGAAGTGAAATAGATAGGGATGGAATACACGAAGGAGAGGAAGAAGCAAAAGGAGAAAAAGATGGGACAAAGGAAGAAGGAGAAATTGTACCTGAGATGGTGCGTTCATTGGTCGTCATTGCGCTGGGTAATTAATAAAAAGACGATTATACCTTTTCCTTCTCCTTAACCAATAGTTTGGTTCAACTCATTGACAGGCAAATAAATGGGATGACAAAGTGATAACAATCAAAGGCAAGGGTACAATTGATATCTTTAAAAAAAAGAAAGTGACATAACTGGTATTGCAGAAGGTATGAAGAGGTAAAAATGTAAAACTTCTCATTGATCTTCTTAAGAAGTTTCATTTATAATTTCTAACACCATATGTTCTCTCCTATTTGGGACACGATGAAAATTTCACTTAACACCTCATATGACAATTTCATTTAACATTGGGTATGAACTCCCATTTCGGCACCACCCGTGTGGAAATATACACCTCTTTTAACTTTCAATTCTTTGTGCCTATTTATTCATGATTAATTTAGCTTTTTTTTTATTCACCAAAAAAATTTTAGTTTTTTTTAAAAAAAGTCGACTAATTCCTTGTCCTCCGACTTGTCAATCATTCCTTGTTCCACAACCGCGAAAACTCCATGTAGGTACCTATGTATCTTATCTTATCTTAGATTACGAGAGGCAGAAGTGGCTCTCCGGAGCATGGAAAGACAGCAACTTGAAGAAAGTCAGAGTTTCCCATCTGTGCATATAAATAATTAATAAATATTGAAGGTGCAAGTGGTGGCTGCCATCATCCATCCCATCCATCTCCTCTCACGGGCTCCACCACTACCACCACCCAAAATAAAATGCCCCTCTCGAGATAAGGCAGCACGCAGATACATATATCCTCACTGCACTCTCCACCTCTTGATAATCGCATTAACTGATAGCAGCCCACTACTCTTTCAAATATATATAATATATAAGAAAAAATGAGGTTGCCCGTATGTTGCCCCGTCTTATTTTTTTCATAATTTTTTTTATTTTTTTTAAATTTCATCATGTATATTCATTTATATATCATTCTTATATGCTATTCGAATTTCGTCAAAAATAGAGACCCGTACGATCTCCGTCCAGACAATCATTTTTTAACGGTCGCAAGATTTTTTAAATCGACCATATTTGGATGGATGCCGTACGAGTTTTTATTTTTAACGAAATTTGAATGACATATAAGATTGATATATAGATAAATATACATGGTAAAATTTTTAAAAAAAATACAGAAAAAATGAAGCAAAACACAGTCATGTTGACTGCCCGCAAGGAGTTACACGATGCATGCATCCTTTTTCAGTGCCACATCAACGTACAAGCAACTATACCCGAAAGATATCTACGTTGAAAGCATGAGCGAGTGGATGACCAATGCAAGAACATGCAGAGCTGAGACAGCTCACATCCCACCACTGAGCAGCCGGAAAACATTTCAGCCAACGATGTCTCCGGTCAAAGCTTTTAAAATCGAATCCGAAGCCTGTACTGTAGCCATCATTGAAAAAAATTGGGTACAGTTCAAGAAACTTTATTAACTATCTTCTCAATCTCGTAAACAATGTAATTATCACATCAATCTCACAAATTTATTAACTCTTACACTACATACCCCTGTAGTTAGCTGTCATCTATTTGATTGTTAAAATTGATCGGATTCTTTAAAAAATATTTTAAATCTTCCCTTAATATTTACTAAATTAGCAAGGATATTATCTCATCTCAAAAATATCTTCTTCTTCTTCCTCCCCCAGGGAAGAATCCGGAGCTTTTCCCCCTTTCCACACGCTTGAACCTCGAACCATTGGAGCACGAGGGAGCATCTTCATCCATCGGCGGAGCTGAAGGATTCCTTTGCCTAGATCCCATCATTTGAAGCATGAAGGGCATCTGAATCACTCAAGGACATCTTCCATCACTGCAGTCAGAGGAAGTAAGAGCTCCTACTCCCCTTTCGTCCTTCCTCTTCGAAGAAGACAACCTTAGGAAAAATCTAAGCAAAAATCCCCTTTCGTTCTTCCTCCTCATCTGCATATCCTCTAACTACGGATTTCTCCCCCCTCTTTTGATTGGACCCGCACAACAAAACCACCTTCCTCTGCCTTCGGATTATCTTTCTTGGAGCTGACCCCACCCCTCTCGCTACAACCCCTCATACTAACTCAAGATCAACCCATTTAATCGACTCGAATAAAGTTAAAACCGAGAGCATGGTTTATGGTGCAAGACAAAGTATTTTTTTCCAAGTTCAAGAGATAATTACGATATTTACAATGCCAAGAAGGTAATTGAAAAAATTTCTATGATTCATGGTGTAAAAATCCCTTCTTTTAAAATCAGAAGAATTGAACTGTAAGAAAATAACAAACATGTATATAATATACGCTTAAATACACTTGAAACCGATATAAAATAAGCAAACAATGTAAATAACTTCCTTTATACATAAAGTATTTTCTTGCATATGTAACATTACATGTTATTTATAGATATATGTACTATTTAAATCGAATATCGTATTGATTAAATTAATAATTTAAGTATTTTTTAGCCAACCCTTTCAAGAAGTTGAGGTGGACCAATTGGATATTACTTTGTTATGGGCAACTAGAAGTCACGAGTTTAATACCCATCACCATCGTACTTATTATAAAATAAATTTAAATTTGAATTGTGGTTGAGTGGTTGGTTAAATCGGACTGAAAATAGTCGATTGAATCGGTGGTTGAACCAAAGTAACACTAATTTGACATGATCTATCGGAATCGATTAACCGAACCATGCCCGATTCACTGGTCCAATCGATCGAACGGATCTGTAAGGTCACGTTTTAATAGCATTGCCTCCAACAGCTTACACCATATGGATAGACAATTTCAAAGAATTTGACGGTTATTTTTTCCCAGCGTAATATGATGTCATGTAAGGAGTCTCCCCGTGGATCAAACTGTAATTAGTTCTGTGTTAAAATGCACTCAGTATTAAGAAATATTTGTACAACTTTAAGGAGTTTGATTGATCTTCGGATCTGATATTCAAAGATCTTTTATATGCTTGTAATCCTTGATTTCAAGCATGTGAGAATAAATAGTCATTATCTTCCGTCTGACGGAAGATAATGTCATCAAGGCTAGATTTGCAAAAGGAGCTGAATTGTCTGAAGGCTCAATTTGCTCGGTCACACAAATAGATACGGGATATCCATGCTTCTGATAGAATGTGTCTTCAAAGTGACATGGACGACGACAGTAAGAGCAGGGGTCACACTAGCGTCCACCTCCTCTGCCACGAGGACTACGCGCTAATTGTGTAGAACGTCCCCTGCCGCGAGATGCAGGCAACGCTGAGGAGATTTGTATGATGGTAGAGTGCAGGGTAAGAAGCCTACTCAGGCGATTGCAGTTCTCCTTCATAGGAGGTATGGTCGGATCTGTCAGAAGATGTGCAAGTGCCACCTCATATTCTTGGTCCGAGGTTGTTAAGAAAACTCCGACCAATGTGGAGTTTATGAACGTCATATGTTGCTTCGTAGAAGCGGTAACAAACATGAGGCTGTGAAGCTTCTCAAACATGCCTCGAAGTGAAGAACAAAAGGTATGCATATGGCAATCATTTTGCTCGATCGTGTATATATCAAACTGAAGTTGTAGAATCTTGGCATCATTCTTCGATTGGGCATACGTAGCTGCCAGAATATGCCATCTCGCCTAGGAGGTAGGTTGATTTATAATGTAGTTGGTGATCTCTGTAGCAAGCATCATAGAGAGCCAAACACACGCATATATCTCATCATGCTTCCACGAAACATTGTCCATGATCTTATCAATCGACTCAAGCTTTATCAGAATGTGCTCCATATTATTGCACATTATAAGGGTCATAAATCGAATGGACCACAACTTGTAGTTGGTCCCATCCTTCTTCACAATGGGAGTCGTGCCCTTAAAAAAGCACCGGCCAAAGAGAAGATGTCACCATTATTTTCTAATATGATGAAGAAAAATGTCGAAACAGAACTAAACCGGTAAGTTGACCGATCAAATCGAGTCTACATGATCATATAGAGGATTGGTTGTATGTTAGACACATACAACCATCCACGTCAATCTTCGATCCGTGATAGGAATGGAAATGTGATTTATTGGTACGAAATAGCCTTTTCAGTCAAAATTAGACCCTTGGTGGTGATAGAGAGGGAAAAATTCCTATGAGGGATGGCGGAGGGTCGGAAAAAGTGATTTATATATATGAAATTTTGTTTTTAGATCAAAATCAGACCGTTTCAGACTGTAGTTTGGCGATAAAGAGGATGAAGAATAAAAATGGGTGTCGTTAGCGGTGTTGAGGGAGGCTTCGGATGTGCGTGGAGGCCCGCAACTGCACATGGGATCGTACGGAAGCGCGCTGCAGTACACAACAGCAGGTCGCAATGGCACGCGAGGCTATCACATGAAAGCTAGCAGTGGCACGCAAGAGTTGTCGCTTATGGAGGTGGCGGCGTGCGGTGCATGAAATGGCAACGGGTGGGGTCTAGGGCACTGGAGGGGTATAAGAACTCTAGTCTAGGATCGTTGCTATGATACAATGTTGGGAGAAAATAGTGAATTACTTATTCATGAGGCCCTAGGGTTCTCTTACATAAAGGAGAAACCTGGTAGGCAAATTAAATAAAGAATGAGGAAAGAAAAGAAAATAGATAAAATATAGATAATATCTCAACAATTTATTTTTTTGACTATTTTTTTGGCAAATAGAGAAGTACCTCACCATTTGGGGCTTAGATAGAATAAATAAGAAAGCCACCTGAAATAAGCCCAATGCCCAATGAAAAGGAGTAGCATGCAACTCGTATTTCTCTAGATATAGGGTCTGTTTAATTAGTGGGTTGGGTCCTCCAATGAATAGTAGTTGTTTGGAGGTTGGGAGGGTTGGAATGATAATTGTGATGTGATGTGACATTGATTGTGTATTATATTAACTTTTTAATTATTATAATATATTTTTTATGTTAATAATTTTATTTGAACATGGTTAAAAATTATTATACCAAAGAAATTGTAGAGTCAATACAAGTAGTCCCAACCCAGGAATGCAGGGTTGAAGACAGGGGTATGTCAAGGTACCCCGGTGTACCCTAGCAGCCAAACAGGCCCACAAGGTTCACACAAAGAACCCATTGCAGGAAACGATGCATGGCCACAATTGCCAGCCTCTCTATCTCTCTCTAATGAGGGTTCCAATGTAGGCATCTCCTAGGGGGCATCGACCCCGGTTCATTCTCATCATCTCGTGGAAGTAGGGTTCCAGTGGGATCCCATTGATTTAAGTGGGGTGATACGAGAATGAGGATCACTGGCTTGGGGTGATCGACAGTGGTGCGTTGATTGGCGTTGGATGATCAATGTTGGATGTAGGTAATGGATTATTTGCGATTGATGGAGTAATGCTTCGCATAATACACATTCTTCAAGAAAGATCAAAGAACAAATGGAGAGAACGTATATATTGATAATACGATACCATCAAGTAATATTTTATGTATATAAAATGTCATTTTTTTAGTTTTGTAATTTTTATTTGATTTTCTGTGAATAACTAATATATGCAAGAATCAGTCATGATGTGAAATGATGCAATGGACACAACTATACATTTTTTGGATTTTTTATGAGTTAGGAATAGTTAGAAAATGTGAGATAAATACAGATGAATTAGTCAGTGTGCTCAACTCAGAGTGTGTTTTTTAACCTGCTTTAGTGATTTTTTTAGATTTTGATTTTTATGTGATTAGTTAAAACATGGAATCAGATAAAGAATCGAAAAAGAAATGAATCAAGAAGAGTCAAATATGTACATGAAATGATAGGTCAAAAATCAGTAAATATGTACAATGCAAAGTTACACCCTAAAACTTAATTTTCACAAATGAACTCTGATTCTTTTGAGTTTAGTCTTGATTTGTAGATAATTGAATGCATATTAGTGAAATTGGACATTGTATGAGAGAGATATCGGCTTTTACGGCTTTTTGTCCTGAAATTAGAGTTTGGATTTATTTCAAATATGTATAAATTTAATTTTTTTAAAATTTTCCTTGATTAATGTTAGTCATATGTACACAATGGAGTTAGTTTTATGTTAATTAGAATTAGGATGATTTAATTTAAAATGCTTGAAGTTAGGTGAAAATGTACAGATGAATATGAATACAGAATGTGATGCTAACTTATGTAAATTATTTACAAGTGTATGAATGTTAATATAATGATATAAACATGTGAATGAACCTAATTTCTCGAGATGAAGCTCTATTTTCAGAGAATTAGAGTGATGAATCACAAATTCATCATCCACCAACCAACATAAAGTCAGTTAGGTCATTTTTCGAGCATATTGGATTCGATAGGAGATTCATTTGAGATTTTTCAAAGATTGCCTTACCAGTGACTGAGCTCTTAGGGAAGGGCACATAGTTCATTATAGATCATAAGTGTCTTGAGTCCTTTGAGCTGTTAAAAAAGGAGATTATAAACTCACCCATTTTGCAAAATCCTTATTGGTCTCTTCCATTTGAGATCATGACTAACGCATTCGATTTTGCTATAGGAGATGTGTTAGGCCGGAGGTGATATGGGATTTTGTTTATAATTCACTATGCGAGCAAAGTTTTAGATCAAGCACAGAAAATTATACAATTAAAGAAAAGAAAATTCTCTTGGTTGTTTGGACCCTAGAGTAGTTCAGATCTTATATTTTAGGCTCCCATGTGACAATTTTTAAAGATCACACATCAATAATATACTTAAGGGAAAAGGACATTAAGGCATGTCTTCTTAAATGGATTTTTTTATTCTAGGAGTTTGAATTGGATATTAAGGATAAACCTAGAGTTAAGAATGTTGTGGATATCATTTATCCCGTTTGGAATTGAAGGATTCCCCTAACACTAGGCCGGTTAGAGAGACCTTTTCGAATGAGTCCATTTGTATTATTGACTCACTCATGTGGTATGCCAACATGGTGAACTATCTTGTCTCCAAGCAAGTTCTCCATAGTTGGATCAGGACAACATTGACCGACTGAAGCCGAATTTGAGGAAATACTATTGGAAGGATCCATTCTTTTTCTTTGAAGGACCAGATTGTGTCTCAAGAAGGGGTATTCCTCAGGAGGAATACCAATGTGTCCTCATGTACTGTCATTCTTTAGAAGCTGGAGGACACCATTTGGGAAAAATAACTGCACATAAGGTACTCCAATGTTGATTGTATAGACCGACCTTGTTTAGAGATGTTACAGATTTTGAATGGTCGTGTCCGATATGTCAAAGGATGGGAGGGTCAGTTGGCTATAGATATGATATGCCTATGCAATCGTTGATTTTTCTGTTATGTTTTTGATGCATGAGGTATAAATTTTATAGATCCCTTTCCTAACAACCATGAATTTGAGTACATCTTGTTGGTGGTAGACTATCTTTCAAGGTGGGTAGAGGCTATCCCAACCCGAGTCATAGATAGGAGTGTCAGAAAATTCTCAAGTTCGATATTTGCTCAAATTCAGCTCGCTAAAAGCTAGATTCATATTTGCTTTGGAAATAAACGAACCGAACCTCAACAAGTCTAGGGTTGATAAATAAATGAACCGAACCTAAAAATCATAGGTTCGCTCAGGTTTGTTTCATTAAAAAGCTCGATAAACACACACTCACATATGTACATATTTATAAATCCTTATCCGCATAAGTGGGCCTTATTTTAAGATAAATGGATTTCGTCCCAGAATAAGTGGACTTTATCTGGAGTTCACTGAATATTTATGGGATAGTAGATTTTATCTCGGTATAAATTATTTGAAAATAAATAGTCAAATCATGGTTACACCATCCATCATCTACGTGTCTAGTACTTTTTCTTTCTTTATCCTCAAATCAACAGAACAAGTATAAACCTTACTTATTACATATCTCTATACTATTCCTTATCCCCATCTGAACAGATATAAAATATAATATAATTATACTTTTTTTCAAAAAGACGGATCCTTATTAATCAGTTTTTTTTTTCAAAATATGAAGAAGAGTACGATAAAGAAAAACCCGAATGAATGCTTATTCTAATTATAGACATATATATTTTCATTTGATTTTTACACTCCCTCTTATTAGAGAATTCTTAAGTTTGGTATTTTCTTAGGTTTGATTCGATTAAAAATAGGTTCGATTCAGATTTGGTTCGAAAAATAAACAAAGCGAATTTGAACACAAGTTTAGGCTCGATTAATCAAATGTACCGAACCTAAAAAAATGTAGATTCGTTCAGATTCGGTCCATTTACTCCCTAGTCGTTCAGATTCGGTCCATTTACTCCCCTAGTCGTAGACAACAAGACTGTTTGTAAGTTTACGAAGGATCATATCATTGCTAGATTTGGGATTCCAAAAGTTTCGATTTCTGATGGGGGTAGCCACTTTGTGAACCTGAGATGACCTTTTTGTTTTTTGATGTTTTTGACCTTTTTGCTTTTTATCTTTCACTTGCTCTACCTCTACCTTGCATCCTTATTTTGGGGGGTGAAATTGAATCAGTTACATAATCAATTGTGTTAAACAGATCTAAGATGAAATAAGCATTACTTTAAACTATTTTTATTTTAAATTTGATATAAAATTTTTATTCACATTTTTCATATAATTTATATATTTTGACAATAGATATAATCTTACAATTAAGTTTCTTTACAAGTCTACTTTAAATAAGAGTCATGATGCCTAACTGTTGGGCTATATTTAAGTAAGTTTTATCTTGCATACTCAATCGAGAATGAATGTTCTATGATTCTCATTTTTTAATAATATATTATAGAACCTTGAAGGATGTTCTTGTGAGTAATTGGGCTTTGGAGTATGTTAACATTTTAAGTTAATCATGAACTTCATCTATGTTCGATAACCGAGATCACATTTTTTATTTATCTATCTTATTTTTGTATCCTTATTTGGTAACTTGTATTGTTACTATTTGAATCATTTAATGGAAATAAATTGCAAAAAATACATTATTTATTAAAATGTTAAATTTCAAATTCAATATAACCCTTTAGTTTGATTAGGTGGTCTTCAACTTTTTATAATGGATTAATAGAATTCTTCAACTTTCATTTGATTATGTAGTTTTTCTTTCTTTTATTTACAACTATTTATTTTATCGATTTTTAAGTCATATTCAAATGCTCGAGGGCTAGTGTACTATAAAGTATAAACATACGAGAGTAGACTATTGAGCGGGAAAATATAAGTGTAAAAATCCGATACAATCCAATCCAATCGGTAATTTAATGGATTGGATCGGATCGGATTTAGATATTTGATGGATTGGATTGGATTCGAAAAAAAATAAAAATATGGTAAAGTTGGATTGGACACGAATTAAGACAAAATCCGATCCAATCCGATCCATGTGCACCCTTAGACACAAGTATATGGGTGATCTGAGGTCTACGAGAAGAGTTTAATAGTGCATCCTTAGAGAGAAGTGAGAGTATGTTTGCCTTCCAACCTTGCATTTTTCTCAAATTTTTCTATAACAGGTTGTCAATATGAAAGTCGAAGAGGTCTGGATGACAATGAAATGCCTACGTTGTAACTTGGGATATTTTCAATTTTCCACCCTAGAATGGAATTTGTCATGTCCTGCTCATCTTCTGAGAGTTGAAGCAATGGATGGATGATTTGTTGTGATCGACATTAAGGTCCGAGATCTGGAAGAAAGTTTTGAAAGTAAAATTTATACATATGATTGCCCTCTCATCAAATTTCAAAAATATAAGAATATTGTCTGCAGTGATGGTTATGTCAGACTCGAGAGCGTAAAGCCATCTGTTTGCTCAGTTTTGCAAGAATTTGGAGCATCCCATCCAAAATGTTGATGAAATTTAAAAAAAATGAATGTTGATGAATTTTAATATTCATGTATGTATTTGCCTTAAAATAGATGCAAATATAGTAACCTTTCTGGTTTTTGTAAAAAAACTAGGTTCGTACCATAAATTTGTGTTCATATACAAATATAGTTGTAGATTTATTTTAAATTATATTTAACATATCAATATTCATTTTTCAATGATATGCTAGATTAATTTTAATGCATGTTAAAGATTGTAGTTGCATTTGTATTCATGCTTAATATGTGCAATGATAAAGTGACACATATATCCTTATCGGTATCTATATATGATCCTTTGAGTCCAACGTAGATGTGTAAAAGCTTTTAAATGTAAATGGTTGGATGAGATGTTATGGCATGTAATAATGAATCAATTATGCATACTCATATTGTGATCGAGGAAAATCGATCCTAACAATTTGTTGGATCGAAGCAACGACCTCATTGAAGCTTTTCCTTGTATCTCTTTGTAAGGGGTGTCTATGCCTCTAGAATGGCCTGTTACCAACTTTGGAGCTTAGATCTTCACACTATTATCAAGAAATACCAGCACTCACAACTTGTAAAACTTATATTTAAACATAGGCAGCAAAGTTACAAGCAGTAATCCATCGCTCTTACAAAACACTCGGACGATTCACTCAAACACTTTTAAAAGGATACTAAAGGTGAAAATATTTCAACTTATTACAACAACCAATGAAGAATGAAACAACCGCACACCATTTTCCGAAATTCTCAAACATGATCCGAGAACATCAACAGTTGATCCACAAACTACTGCAGGCGATTTTATAAATAAGAGGCAGTGGGAGTTACCATCAATTGAGGCACTCCAAGATGCCCAGACACAACTGGCAGCAGCACATGCAGCACGCATCGAAATCGAATTGCGTTCGGACTGCCGCTGGGGCGGCGGCGGCGGCGCTGTCTGCCTCAGGGGCGGCGCTGTCTGTCGCAGGGGCGGCGCGATCCGCGAGGAGGAAGAGGAGGAGGGAGAAGAGGGAGAAGGCCGCGGCGAGCAGAGTCAGGAGAGGGGCGATGGGGGAAGCGAAATCGCCATTGAGATGCTCGAGCGGGACGCCTAAGCCTCTCGCCATCTGCCGTCAAATGATTGGCCTCTCCTACAGTCCCTCTCCTCTCTTTTTCTTTTCGTGGGATTTTTACAACATGAGCCCCTGAAATCTTGTCCCGTACATATTAACTCCCTGCAATCTTTTAATTACGCCACGATGCTTGTAGATTATGTTTCAACAATTAATTTATTTTGATTAAGGTAATGGATCGAGTTTTGCTATTTGTAAAATAATACTGATGTGGAATTTGATGTATAATAAATGATTAGAAAATGATGGTTTCTTCGCAATGGAAAAGGTAGAGCTCCTTAAAAGGATTCGAATGCAATAGTAATGGTGTGGTCCTCATGTCTATGGATATTGTATTTCGAAGAATTGATTTTGTCATCCGAAAGGGATTGACGGCGTAACTTTTTGCCCGTCTTCCATCAGTCTCTATGTAATAATGATATAAAGCATCATATCTCTTTTATCAAAGCTTCCAATTCGAAAATAATTTATAGGAACAGTTGGTGAGATAAGTTGAATGATTTTTTTTTCGATTTAACGTATGACATCGAGAACATATTAGAAATTATTATGATGTAATAATTAACAAGTCATAGGTTGAGTTTCTAGTGTTAAACACATGTATCTTGTTAAGTATCTAATTGAGTTTAACTTCTAAAACTTGGTTGATTCTAGTATTAACTAGAATCAAGGGAGAGTTTAAAAAGTCATGGTTTAAGTCTTACAATTACTGTTACCCCATGAAAAAATTTGATGAATCTTCGTATTATAGCGCGCTTCGACCGCCATCTATATTGCTAGCCATGGATCATGTAGAAGACGGGGTTTTTATAGCCTTTATATGAAGATGAAAGAGATGATTGACCTACATGAGAGTAATCGATAAGGTATGCATCTTTGCTGAATTGATGACCCTCTCTCTCCCCTCCCAACGCTCCAATATGGTACTTTCACCTCGCTTTCTTACTAAAAATCTAATGCATTTTAGATCTTCTTTCGCCAGAAACTAGGCTATTAGCTTCGAGTGTAGGAAAGGCTGACATCTGGAATGGTCATGCAACTACACAAAAGCCTTCTGAGTAGTTTGGAATGTGTTGTTCGTTATACGCTACCTGGAGCAAAGGGTATGGCAGGTGTCACACGGTCAAAATCGTGTTATCGTTTTCGATCTGTGTGGCGTTAGCTAACTCATAGCTAACCGGCCTTCCTGAGTAAAATGGTCACGGACACGTTCCAACTCTTCTCGAACTTGCACTTGGTCATGTACCGACGCTCCAACACATACACAAGAACGACTCTACGAATCACACGAGAACACTCTCAAGAACTCACTCAAGAACGATCAAGAATTCAATCAAACTAACATGTAAGGACATGCACAAAGCTTCTTCTCTTATCAGAATGGGATACTTGCTATGGAGTGGGTGTGTACAAATGAGTCACCACATCTCCTTATATACATGACTCAAGGCAACTCAAAGGACACGCATTATTACATTACAATAATGATAATACAGACTCAAGACCCTTCAAGTTTCATGATAATCCTACACGTTACACATCAACTCTTTATCTTCTTATCTCTTCGACTCCCTTATTATCTTTTTGTCTTCTCGCATGGTTGATGACACATCAATCGTCCAGTCATCAGCATACTCACGCTCTAATGCTTTGCTGATGCAGCTTTGTCGTAATTCACCGAATGCTGCAGAACACTCGATCGCTTGTGCCAAAGGAAACCTGTGACCATCATACCCTCGTGTACTGCCGAAATAAAAACAACGATTATGTGGGGGGAAATGAGTTGATGCAAATTAATTTGTTGCTCTAGCCACTAGCTTATCTACAAAGGAGCAACAAAAAGATTTCAAATAAAGAAAAAATGATGATTGTTTGATAAAGATGAAATAGATTATTAATTTACTAAAATTCTGACGAGATAACGAACCTTCTTTACATTGGAATAATACTTTATATGTTTATGTAAATGTATGTATCGTCCGTGATATTTCTTTGTGATTTTGTATATTATATATTTTTATGACTTTTTATGATTTGCATATTTTTATGCATTTTCCCATATTGATATCATTCTCACATTTTATATGCTTTTGTTGTTGATTATTCTTCCCTTTTTCTTCAAACACTTATCCTTAATCCTGCTTAATTACTTTTATTTTAGTGCTAATTTGTTTCTACGTGGCTTAGCTCTATGTGAGTGAAATAGGCAGACTAAATATAAGTTATATATTGTTGATGATGCTCATTTTAAGTTACTTAATTTAATGATTTTGTGATCCGTCACTGTATGTATTGTTTTATATTAGTACAAATTAAGTTTAATGTTAGCATGTTGACGAATAAAATTAATTTAAGGCAACAAATAATTTTACATTCTTTAATATCTTCAGTGGTTAATAATTATGACAATAAATATTATTCGTTATTTTATTTTCCAAATTCACAAAGATTATTGTATTCATTGTTATATTCTTTGCAGCGAATCATATACCAATACGTTGATTTTTTCTTCTAATAGTTGTTAAATTTATCAATTACTAATACAAATTTTGATGAATGAACCAAGTGAGAAATCATATTATATGAATCTTTCGCAATAAATATGGCATTTGTTACTGATTACAAGAACGAAATCTAATTTCGCTACAAATAATTTTTGTTTCTATGTATTTAACATTGGAAGATATGTCAACGAATATTCAAATTATGTGTCGATATTGCTGCAACATTTTCGATTTCAAAGAAAATGCATTCATGGTTTACAAGCTAAGCAGATTTTACTTTTCATGTGGCTAGATTTTAATAAAGTTTCACATTAGAAAAAACTAATATTCATTAACGCAATTTAAATTTTAAAATATGTTTGTATATGAGCTACTTAAATAAAAAATGAGATGAGGTTTAGAGAAAAATTGCCTGAGGGGTACCAATCGCAATGAAGTAGAAAATTAGGTATATATTGATGTGTTTGTAAAAATTAACTACCAACTCTACAAATATAAATCACGAATAAAACACGTATATAACATATCAATATTGCTCAATCTGATCATTTAAAACAATCAAGGATTAATCTTTTTTCTCAACTCAAATTAAGTGTCTTTATCACTTGTGCCCTTCTAAACTTCTGTAATATCAGTTGTGTCTCTTCTTTTTTTGCAATATCAGTTGTGCTCCTAACTTCTTACAAAATTCATACTTACACCCTTCCATTAAGATAAAATAGGGGTATAACTGATATTACAAAAGGACGGAAGTATGAAATTTATAAGAATACAGAGATATAACTAATATTGCAAAAAGTTAAGAAGTACACAATCCAAATTAAAATATGTCACAAAATCTTCTAATAATAAACACTTCACCCAAACAATAAGAATGAATAAACAGCTTACCCTTACAACTAGCTTAATTATGCAATTTTCCAATTCCTGTTTTTTATAATTTTTTAAAAAAAAAAAGAAGCATAAGGATAAGTAGACCTACTCTATGATGGCAAACGAATCTTTATGCCTTCCTTGAATGCATGATATTATCCTCTTATCTTATATAGGATCGAGAAAGATTGTTCTTATATAAACTATCAATTACATCATCTAATTTTACTCTCTCTGCATTATTTATCCATTGCTCAAACCATTAGTTGAGTTGTTAACCATGATTTTGACTTTGTCGTGGATGGTGGGGGCCGATGTTATTGACACCGGGTCGGACCAGGCGGTCGGATCGGTTCAATAGGTGAATTGGATCAGGGTCGATCCAATTATTTTGTTTTCACTTGTCAGCTAGGACAGTGAATTTTTGGAGCAAACCACTTGTCTAATTGGATATCTAGAATTCGATTCAAACATATTACATCGAAATCAAATCAAATTTATAGTTTGATTTTATTGAAAACAATGATGTTGCTGGCGGCTGAACCCATGACAACTAGATCAACAAATTATAGACCATCTCAATGACAACCACTTCCTGGAAAGCAGTGGCCCCGAATATCATTATTATTATTATTCTTTTGTAAAGGTATAAAATATATAATTAAATAGAGTAAATTACATAAAGTCTCTGAACTAGACACATGATTTCAATGTAGTCCCTAAACTTTCAAAAGTAACATAAAGGTACTTATTGTATTGTTTCGGTTATGATGTAATCCTTTTCCAACGGGAGAAAGAGACGTCCGTTTACTTATGAAAAATTTTGATCAAATTACCCTCAGAAACATCTCTAATGAAATTTCCCCCAAATCCCTAATGACATTTTACGAAATAGGTTCCCTACCTTCCTTCGTAACCGCCGCTTCCTTCTCCTCCGCCATCCTACCACCATCACCACTTCCCCCCAGGTCCTCCCACTCCAAGGAAAGTTCCTTCAAAGAAAGCTCCTCTTGGCCACCACTGTTAGGATTCGCCTTGCTGGACTCGTTCCCGAAGATCCCCAAACTTGCAAATTCCCAGGGTCTTGCATCCCACCAACAATAGCCATGGCATCACTTGGACCTCCTCCAATGCTCCCTCCACTCCTTAGGTTCCAAGATCGGTCTTGGGCGATTGGAGTAAGGAAGAAGGCAAGGTTGGTTCAAGCTGAAATGGCCCGTCATCGAAGCCATTTCCCTCAAAATAGGATTCCAGCTGATATCGAGTCTGTGGGCATTAGATTCATAGAAGTTCAAGTTGTGGGCATTGGTTGATTGATCCCAACAAGGAACATGGTACAAGGAATCCATCTGGTTCTCGTAGCGCTAATCAAGAGGAACTCCACCTTGGAGGTGGCTATGGTTATCTCCATTCCCTTTCTCCGTAACAAAGAATTGATCTTTTCTCTTGCACACAATAATAAGAAGCCCAAAATCCATGAAAGATAAGATCTTTAAAGCCGAAAGCTTTGGGACATGAAATGATCAAGGAAGAATATATTGCAAAGACTCCAAACTGCAGGTCGTGGAAAGAATCTTCAGAAGCCCATCAATCTAGTTTGAAGAGCCCCCATTTCAAGCAAAGATCTCCCCCCGTCAGATGAATTTATGCAGGGCAACAAAAGCCTATCCACTTCCAGCTCCTCCCTCTACTCTTACCTCTGCCTTATCGGCATTTCCCCCAACGATCTCGACTCCCTCAACCTCCCCTCACCGTTTACATCATGTGCAATCGTGTCCAATTCTTCCCCTCATCTGGCCTCTCCACCCCGACCTCAACTGCTACACCCTCCTTGCCAGCAGTGTCAAGAAGATCACCATCCCCATCCTCGACTTCCTCGACAACTTCAATGTCTGTTGCTCCCTTCTCCGCAGCTATCCCTAGATCCTCCACTCCAACATTGACATCGACCTCGCCCCCATCATCCAATGTCACTAGGGATTTGGGGGCAATTTCATTGGGGATGTTTTCTGAGGGTAGTTTGGTCAAAAATTTCTATAAGTAAATGGACGTCTCCTTCTCCGATTAAAAAAGACTAGATCGTGACCGAAACAATACATTAGGTACGCTTATGTTACTTTTGAAAGTTTAAGGACTACATTGAAATTGGATGTATAATTCATGAACTTTTGTGTACTTTACTACGTAATATTTTATAAGAAAAATAAGGTATATTTTAGGTAAGATGCTCAAATTATGTATGCATTCTTAATAGGTATGCCATGTTTGCGTCCATGCCTTTGCGTATGCGTGTGTGTACAGAACAAGTGTGTATGAAAATATTTATACATAAAAACACATTTAATCTTTAAAAAAATCTGCATGTTAGTATATAAAATTATAAATTTACAACTCAGCTACCTATTTATTGATGTTCGAAAATATATTCATCTGTGTATTTTTATTGATTTGATCATCTATTTCAATTGTATTGAAAAATGTATTTTACACAGCATTTGATCCGATTCAAAAGAAACAAAGGCGTTATTATCTGGTTCAACCCGTTAAATTTGGACGAGGATTACGATTAGGTTTAAAAATCCGCAATTTCTCCTTCCACAGCTGTGGATGTAGCGTTGACTTGAGTACACCCATCGTCAGCTCTCTGTGCAAGAACAGGAAGCTCGTCATCCATGGAGCGCGCGGCGGTGAGGATCGTCCTCGACAAGCTCTACGAACTCGTCCTACAAGACCCCCACTCCCGCGCTTTCAACTCCGTCCGCAACCATCTTGACAATCTCGACCGGCTCAAATCCGTCCTCTCCGCCGTTGACGTGTCCCTCGCCACCACCGACCAGCTCCCCATCCCGATCACCGATCCCAACCTCCTCGACTGGCTCTCCAAGCTCAAGCACGCCGCCTTCGACGCCGACGACATCCTTGACGCCCTCGGCTTCGTCCCCCGCCGCTTGGGATCCAAGATCGCCGACCTTCTGGAGAGGTTCGAGGACATAGAAAAGGAGAAGAGTAACTACCACTTTCCCGCAGATGGAACTACAACCGTTGAGGACGTCGCGGAGGAGAGACAGACGCACTCCGTCGTCGTCCCGGACTCCGTCGTGGGGCGGGAAGGCGACAGAGACGCCGTCGTCCGCCTCCTACATGAAGGCGGGAGCGACGTCAAGTTGGGGGTCGTCTCGATCGTCGGGATGGGAGGTCTGGGCAAAACCACCCTCGCGAGGATGGTCTACCATCACGAGTCCAGCGGGAACCGCTTCGAGCCGATGGTTTGGGTTTCCGTCTACCAAGATTTCGACTTGCCAAGCGTTGCTCGGAAGATCCTCGAAGGCCTCGGGAAGATCCCGGGTGCTTCGAGACCGGAGGAGAAGGTGAAACAGGAGCTCGGAGGGAAGAGGTTTCTGGTTGTGCTGGATGATGTGTGGAATGACAACAAAGAGATGTGGGAAGATGTGAAGGAGCTGTTGACATGCGGGGATTGGGGCTGCCGGGTGTTGGTTACTACGAGGAGTGAGCGTGTTCCGGTGGCGATGGACTCCGGCGTGTACCGGCTGGGTTTCATGCCGGAGGAGGAGTGTTGGTGCTTGTTCAAGAGGAGAGCTTTCAGTGGGAGAGTGGAGGAGAGTGAAGAGATCATTGCAATTGGCAGGGAGATTGCCAAGAAGAGCAGTGGCCTGCCCCTCGTCGCGAATGTTCTTGGGGGGTTGATGTTCGATAAGCCGCGAATCAGCCAGTGGGAGGAGGTGATGAACAATGAGATTTGGGATTGTTTGAAGGATGATGTTGAAGATGAGAAGCAGATCTTGCCTGCTCTGAGGCTGAGTTACAGCCACTTGCCCCCGCGAGCAAAGCCGTGCTTTGCCTACTGCGCAGTATACCCGTTGGGCCACGGCTTGAACAGGAAGAAGGTGATCCACCACTGGGTTGGTAATGGTTTGATCAAGCAAAGAGGGAACATGGAGCTGGAAGCAATTGGTGATGAGATCTTCGATGACCTGCTGGCTAGGTGTTTGCTTGAGGATTCGAAGAAGGCTGTCAAGTACTGGGATGTTCCTACCTTCAAGATGCACGACATGATACACGATCTCGCTAGATTCATTGCTAAGGATGAATGCCATTTCCTTGCTGGCCGCAATGGCCGTTCCGGTGAAAGCTCTCAGACGATTAGGTTCCTGTCCATTGACAGGGATCCTTTTGCGGAGGATCGTGAGGTAATTCGCAGAAGTCGCAGACTACGCACTCTGCTAACATTATCTGGTCTTTTCCTTAGAGGCTCTAGCTATGATATTGATGATGTTTCTGCTATGGATGTGCTACTCAAGAAAAAGGAAGAAAGATTTGTTTGTGATGTCTTGAAAAGATTCAAATTGTTGAGGGTGTTGGATCTGAGTCTCAGTAAGATCGACAGAATTCCGGAGGCCATTGGGGATTTGAAACATTTGAGGTACTTGAACTTCTCCTGCCCGCGCATGAAAACTCTTCCAGAATCCATTTGTTCGCTATGTAACTTGAGAACATTGAAGCTTGGGCAATGCATGATTCAAGTGTTACCAGATGGCCTGAGAAAACTTTCTACTCTCCATCATTTAGATATCCAAGGATGCACTTTAGAACACATGCCAATTGGAATGGAGCAATTGGTGTCGCTGCGGACGTTGACGGACTTCTTCATCAGCACAAAGCATAGATCCTCCTCCTTGAGCGAATTGCAATCACTGAAACTTCAAGGTGAGCTCTCTATATGGAATCTTGAACATCTCGCAGATGAAACAGATGCAAAAAATGCAAATCTGGTCAGTAAAGAGGGCCTGGAACTTCTACGTTTGTATTGGACGAGCAATGATTGCGCTAACTCTATCACGCAAGAAATCGCTAATAGCGTGCTAGATGCTCTGAAACCTCACCCAAAATTGCGTGATTTGAGGCTTTCGAACTTTTGTGGCCGTAGGCTACCCACATGGATGGCAGATCCATCCAGCAAGATTGTTAAAATTGCTCTCTGGAATTGTAAATGTGTGGATCAACTCCAGGCATTCGGACAATTCCAATGTCTTAGTTATCTGCAGTTGATCGGGCTGCATGGATTGAAGAACATCGGCGAAGAGTTCTACGGTTGTGATGGTACATTGGTTTCTTTCCCTGCCTTGACAGAGCTTGCATTCAACGATATGCCCAATTTGGAGCAGTGGACTGGAGTGGAAGGAAGAGCGGCATTTCCCCTTCTTCATACATTAACATTGATGAACTGCCCGAAGCTTAAACTCATGCCGCGGTTCCCCACTCTCCAACGCATTGAGTTATGGAATTGCAATGACATGATATTAGAATCCATAGCTGATATGCCGTCATTGTCGTCGGTTCTTTCGAAAGTTGGTAATATGACATCTCTGCCCAATGGGGCGTTCATGAACCTTGCTTCTCTAAAGAAACTGAGCTTGGTAGACTGCATGGAACTGGTTTCGTTGCCATCTGAAGCGATTCAACAGCTTGCATCCCTCGAGCACCTTGTGATCAATGGCTGCAGAGATCTGTTCGATCTTCCTTATGGAATATACAACCTAACTTCCCTCCAAAAATTAGAAATCACCTATTGCACGCATCTGACGATTTTACCGCAGTGCTTGTATTCAATAACTTCTTTGAAATGCATAAAGTTAGTAGGGTGCCTAAACATCGATTGGTCTGAAGTTGGGATACTGAGCGTTTGCACGCTTCCAGAATTCTACGTTGAGATATGCAATAAGAAGACGGATTTGTCAACATGGTTGTTCTATGCGGAGAGCCTTCTGGAGATGAGAATTCAGGGAGAACATCTTACAAGACGTGTTAGCGGTCACCTTGTAAGTGATAGATTCTTGAGTGTTTGCTGCTGCTCGGAGATGGATTCATTGCCAGAGGAGCTGAGCATGGCTTCTTCTCTTGAGTGTGTAACAATTGATAGCTGCAGTGCTCTTACCCATCTCTCGGAATCCTTCGCCAATCTCAGATCACTGCATTATCTGTATATTCAGAATTGCCCAAATTTGACGGCTTTGTGCAATGGGCTGATGCGCAGCCTACGGGTTTTACTGATTACTGGGTGCTCGGAATTGGAGAGGAGGTGCAACAATGAGCAGGCTGAGTACTGGCATCTTATATCCCACATTCCAGACAAGAAAATTGGATCTGGGAAATCAAAATCTGTTGATCGTAATCGAGGATGGTTTTCGTGTTCCTGCTGGCAATCACATTCATGTAAATGGAGTAAGAGATTTTGCTGTTCCTGGATGCCTTCCCAATCGTTTTGTTCATGTTCTACTTCCAGCCTGTAAGCAGATCATTCCCTCCAAATTATGGAATTTACAGAGAGAAAGGGATGAACAGTTATTCCTTCACAATAATGTCAGAATTGTAGTTCTTTTTGTAAGCTAATCCATCTCTTTATATGGTACATTTATCTCTGAATGTTTGATATCCAAAAACATTCCAGAATCTCTATGACCATTTGGTCTGTCTCTGCAAACCTTTCTTGTGTTGGGATTTTGGTTAGATTGTGGTATGAGAAATCTGATTTGGTCATAAAGTCTTGATTGGGAATTATAAATGGTGGCGAGTCTCTTTCCGGATTATGTCTGTGCTTATAAATAGAGAAAGGGCACAGCCATGCATGCACACACAACATAAATCCGATTTGGTTACATCACATTAGAGATTTGATTGGATGGTTGTTAGGGACTTGATCAAAGTGTGACATCTTTCAGGGATGCATCTGTCCCTATAAATAGAGAAGATACAGAATTGTAGATGCACCACAAAAATAAACTTAGAAAACTCTCAATGCAACAACAAAGCCTTCTACCACATTAGGCAGGGCCTGTTACATGGATTCTTTTCCAACGTTCTGATCTTATTTCGAGAAATCCGAATGTGTGCTTGAATCTATGTTGAAAGATCCGATTGTTTTACGCTGACTGTCCATCACCTAACGCAATGTAACGACCCGTAATCTATTAAGTATAAATTAAAACAAGAATAAGATAATAATATATGATAAGAGAGAGATTTAGTAAAGGAGGAGAGAGAGAGGGTTTGTTATGATATATTGGAGGTTGACGAGGTTGCATTCCTAATTTAGTTAATCTACTTACGTCAGAGAGTGTGTGTGCGTGATAGATAGATAGTGTACATGAGATATATATAGAGAGAAATGGGTATGGAGAGAAGAGAGATAGAGATTCATGTGTTTAGGAAGAGAGAAGAGAGTGAACGAGAAGAGAGAGAGAGAGAGAGAGGTCGTGAGACTTGATGAGTGGCGTTTTCGGATCCAGCAATGGTAACCCTCTATGTCGGTATCGAATATTGATCCGGTGGAATCGGAGGAACGTCGACGTAGATGCTTCGGATATGCGGAATCGAGGAGTCTTCGTGGGCGGAGTTCTCGCATCGTCAAGGTATGTGTCGAACCCATAGGTACGCTAGATTTTTTTTAATAGTCCTCTTCCGTTCAAATCATAAACGTGTGAACAGATCCCACGATTGTTTTCCATGAGACTGTGGATGGCATCGAATCAGGAAAAAGAAACCTTGAATTCCCTCTAGATATTTTGTCTGTTGAGTGTAATATCCGTTAACCTCAAGATATATAATATAAACATTATCAGATTTGTTCTGGAATCAAAAAGAAAATGGAACCATGCCATATATATCACTCAAATGATCTATGAACCATGTTATTCTCTGGGTACAACATATTTCTTTTCTCGACGTCATGCTCTTTATCTGATATATCTTAAACAACGTATGTTTTGGACCTCCGACACAACTTTCATTTACCATAATCTTGTAGAGAAAACTACAGGTTCTCGTGTTCTGGATCATAATCAAAAGCCAGAATCCTATGTGTTGATATCTACATGATGTTGTATATGTCAATATCAAATGTTATTAGGCTAAAATATTATTAGTATAGATATTTGATTGTCCACGCAAGAACTGGACATTTTAATCATGAACCCTTAGATCTTATTCAAGGCATAATTTATGTGGTGGGATGGCATTAGAATATTTGGGATTGGATGAACCAACGAGTATGACTCAATCCCCTCCCTTTTCCTAACGATATCTCTTGTGTTAAATCCATCTAGATTTACTGTTCATGTTAAGTACAACCAGATGAACAACTTGTTGTGTCTTTGCATAGTCCAGACCCTCATCACCTTGAATGGCATTCGTATTCCGCATCATTGATACCTTTAGGTAAGTCATTCTTGATTATATAGGAATCAACATGACCTAGCTGTGACAAATTGTTGAATTTTGTGTGATTAAAACGCATGCATCTTGGATGGTGTTGCGACAATCCGTAAATGAGTAAATCAACTTATCCGTGAGTTGGAGATCACAGTCAGTGAACCAATTCAGAAGATAGCAGGTTAACTCATAAGAGAGTTATTCGGGATTGTTAATGTATAACCGTACATGTTACGTTTCATCTTAACCATAGTCACGTATCTGCATGTGTATTCTGATACATATATGGTTTGCAATGGTATTACTTTTATTAATGAGTACCCATTTAGATTAGTAATCGATTTGGTCAAGGAAGTACTACCACTGTATTCCTTTTAATTGCATTGATAATATTGTTATAGTACTTAGCATAAACCTGAGTACACGTTACATTAGTTATTAACGTTGTTCTTTCCAAGTTGTTCCATACAATGTTATGAAAAAACATTAGCATGTTTTATTCTCCACCATAGTAAAGATATTATATATATAAATGTGTGTGTGTCATCCGTATGCCATATGTAACGAAATGTTGTGTTATTGGGATTAGCATAAGCAAGTGAAATCAAGTGCCATATGAATATATTGTCCTTCTAAATCGAGAACTTTAACATGATTTATGGCACTTAAAAGGTGTGCAGAGCTAAGTGCTACATCTACGGTGGGAGCCACCTTTAGAGTCTGTTTACCGAGAGCCTAAAGGGCAACACCTTCCGGAGGTGTCAGGTTCAGTAGAACCTAGTGGAAAGTACACATATTGACTCAGCGCTGATGTCATCATGTTATAAATAATGATTGAGTGACCGCTTGTGCCAGCGGTAAAAGCCACCAAAGCCGCTAAATAAATTATGAGATAAGACAAATCCGTAATGGATAAGCTAAGTGCTTATGTGGAAGCCAATTGTTTATGTGAAATGTTAAGTGAATATGTGCATTTATGTGAAATGCTAAGTGTATATGTGTAAATATGTGAAATGTTAAGTGAATATGTGTATTTATGTAAAATGCTAAGTGTATATGTGTAATTATGTCAAATGCCAAGTGTATATGTGCAAATGTTTGGAATGATAAGTGTATATGTGCAATTACGTGAAAGCTAAGTGTATATGTGAAAATTAGAGAAAATATGTCGTGTGTGCGAATAAAGTGAATTTGTGAGGGTATATGTGAAATATTTTATGTTATGTTATATGAATACCCTTATGATGATAATTATGAAATAAGGGTATAATTGCGAGTCTAGCTAATGAAGGTATACATATGTGAAATATTTATTTATACGAGATTTTGTATTTTGTTATATGATACATTTACATGAAAATGAGTATGAAAAATCATGAACTCCCTTTATGTGATCAATTGCAATTGTTATTAATGGTACTCACGGACAGTTAGGTGAATATTATTCATAATTGAAAAGGAAGATAAATAGTATGTTCTCATGTTGTGATTATTTATGTTAAGAATGAAGTGTTTAAAGTAGAGTAGTGAAGACTTGATTTTTCGCTAGCTGGTTTGACCGTATCTCGGCACATACTGAGCGTTATCTCATACCATATATTCTCGTGTTTTTATTGCAGGTCATGGTGAAAGTAAATTTAGCTGCAGTTGGAGACTTTGCGAGTCTTGAAGGAAGGATATCTTTGTGCCCACAGGAACAAAAGGATCTTGGTGTTGTATTAGAGATTGTACATTTTTATGAATAAATGGGAGTTAAAGATGGTTCCTATATATTATTTGTGATATCATTGATGATCGAGAGTAACACTCGGATCCGACGTGACATTTGATATATTTCTGCTGGTCACCGAGGATCCGAGCTGCTACACGCAACATGAGGCTTGAGACCGGCCATGGTTGAATTAGACAACCCCCAATATCATGAATAAAATAATAGGATTGATCGCAACCAAATCCAAGCACTATAAGCAAAGGTTGTAACCCATGAGAAGCATAAACAAAGCCGACCCTGTATAAAATGCTAAAAATCACCAAATAATGGATAAAAGTAGAGAAGCCTAATATCAAAGCCATAGATTGTTTCCTCTGAACTCTGTTACATTATCCATTGGGAAGAGGATCCTCTGCTGTAGATTTTTTGTGATTTACATTTCAAAATCCAACCTTATAGATTGAAACTTAGATTAATGGCCTACATATCCTCCAAATTTCGCTTAATTCCGAAATTATTTGCTATTTTATCTTAATAATTGAAGATTCGGATCTTTTTTAAATGGAGTTTAAGTTGCTTAGATTTTGACTGAATGTTTGACCATTAAGATAAAATAGCAAATAATCTCGGAATTAAGTGAAATTCGGAGATATATAGAACATTAATTTAAGATTCAATCTATAAGGTTGGATTTTGAAAATTAAATCACAAAAAAAATTAAAGAAGATTACAACACATCTGTTGCAATCCCCTCTACAGCAGAGGATCTCTTCCCTATCCATTGACCTTCTTTCTTCTTCCTTTCTACATTGAAAATCGTATAGATTGTCTGGAAGAGAAGCATTATCTTTTAATCAGGGATGGAGAAGGGAGGCGGAAGGAGGATTGCCCCCATTCTCCAATTTTTCTATTATACATTACTTAGTAATAAAAAATATATAAAGTAATTTATTGAATTTTGCATATCTACATACCTAATTTTTATAATTATTTCACTTAAAATATAATATATAAGGTAGGATTAATAAAACTATCATCTAAATCTAAAATATATAGAGTAATTACACTACGTAAAATACCAAACTGGAGATGTAAACAGTGAGGTTATGGCTAATGTTATATCTAATTATCAAATTATGGATGTACACTGTTGTACATGTATTTAAGCAAACATGGTATGTATTTGGATAGTTATGGATATGTAAAGATTGTGAGTTTTTGTTTCTCCGCGGATACAGATCTGGGGGTATACAGATATTGTTTTCATTTTTAATATGAGGATACAAATACAATATATATATATATATATATATATATATATATATATATTACTAAATCGGTGTGAGTAGATTGTATATATACGAATATGCGTGCAAGTTATTTCATCTCGAACCTTTTTTCACTTTTTTTTATTTTGGTTTATATATAGTTAATGTAATTTTAAAGAATATTTACATCCATAACCCTAAGTAGTTTCATATTTACATACATATCCTTCAATAATCATGAATTACACGAGAAACTACGAATAGTCACTCTGTCTCACACCAATAACCTTGAGAGTTATGTACATAGATATGAAACTACACATGATTATGGATGTAAATATCTCTATTTTTTTATTCAACCATTAATCTCAACTTGACAATAATATTTAGTCTAGCTCTAAGTGTTAGTAAGCATTTCTTATCTTTATATAACATGTATTTATTTGTTAAGTATTTGTATGCGAATCATGATTATTTGTTTACATATCTAGATTCATATTAAAGGATGTTGTTTGCAATATATTTTCAATACTCGTAAGATATGTGTTTTCCTTCTCCAAATTTTAAAACAACACCTAAATATGTGTTTAATACATCAAAATTTTCCTATGGTGGCGAATAATTTAAAATTTGACATCGTTTACTCAATATCTAAATATGTAATAATGAATATTATTTGTTTCTTTGTTATTTGAATTATCAATGATATAGTATTTGTTACCAGATTCCTCGCCACGAACCATATTACAATAGTTATTCGAGGACTTCTTCTAATTAACGTTAAATTTAGCAACGATTAGTATAAATTTTAACGAATAAATTAACAAAAAACTGTGTCATATGAATCTTTAATAATAAATATGACATGGCTAATTACAAGAGAAAAAATAATTTGGCAACGAATAATATTCATTATTATATCTTTAACCTCAAAAGATTTGACAATGAATATTTAAATTATTCATTACCTAATTAGGGCATACTTGTTGCAATGAAGGTGCAAACATGTTCATTTAAGATCGAAACCACATTTTGTTCATTCTGGATCGAAACCACATTTTGCTCGCTCTCGGGCTTCTAAGTGGTGAAAATTGAAGCAACTAATTTACACCTGTAGACAAAACCGTCAATAGCATACATACAAGAATCCTATTATCAACAGATTTCCATGACAGATCGATGAAGGTATGCAACCAAATTAACGTTGATAAGAGAAATATCCGTATTAAGAACATATGCATATCAAAGCAAGGGGAAAAACCGGAAACAAACATCACGACAAACAATGCGACAAAGAAAGAGTAGAGTCAGAAATCACAACTGAAGCGTCCAGTAGTAGGACTCCCCTTAGAGAGACAGCGCCTCCCACTTTACCGGCGCACAGGGCCTTGACGTAACGCTCCTAGGGTCCGACGGTCCACGCTCGTCGACGGTGCGCACCATGCTTGAGCATCCTCGAAAGTCACTTCTGTAGACGAAGCCCGAGCTCGAGCCCGAGCCCGGCCCGGCCCAGCGCGGCACGCGCGCGCGTGCGTGCGTGTGTTGTGATCTAAAGTCCTCTCTATTTTGTTTCCAGACTAGTCCCAGAACTTCCCACATAAAAACCAAGTGTCAGTTTTCTCTCTCCACGATGTGGGACTAAACAGCACCCACAGGGTTGAAACATTGAATTCCAAGAATTGAGATACATTAATACAACTTGATATTGACCATCAAATTGTATCAAACTATCCCAATACATTTAATTCCAACAATCCCCCACGAATTTACTGTTGAAACACAAAGAGTCAAGGATCTCGGGTTTCCACACTCTGCTTTCATTAAAGGTACCTTCCGGTTTGAACCTTTACCTGAGTTATCCCCTTTCACCATCACAGAAAATAAAGTAAACTAAGTCTTGAACTTTAATCCTTGATGTAATGGTATCGAGTGGTAACAATAGAGTGAAGTCTATGGTGACAATCTTCTGGTTTTGGTGTTATTAATGGCCTTACACCCTACCCTGTTTCATGAGTATATTAAGGATAAACCCTCATCCTTTATCTGCGGCCCACAGAAATACTCGTATAGGTGGCATTCTCCAAGGATGCACTGCTCACATCCTGCTTATAAAATCTTGAATCCATTAAGAGCATAATGCTCAACCTTTTCCTGCAGTTTTCAGGCACTCGACTTTTCAAGGATAGGACTCACATGCAAAATATTGCATATTGAGTGCCAACCAGTTCTCCTTACATCTTAGTTTCCCATTGAACCTATTTTGTGGGATCTCAACTCATTTAGGTTGGGTTGCTACTGCGGTAAACTCTCAGTGGGTTTCAGCCCCATCCCACTAAAGATCTATCAAGTCCCTTTGTAAGTGTAGGAGTGTAAGAAAATTCTCAAGTCCGATATTCGTTCAGGTTCGGCTCGCTAAAAGTTCGATTCAGATTCGGTTCGGAAATAAACGAATTGAATCTGAACACAAGTTTAGGCTCGATTAAATAAACGAACCGAACCTAAAATTCATAGGTTCGCTCAGGTTCGATTCGTTAAAAGCTCGATAAACATACACATATACATATTTACAATCCTTATCCGTAGAAATGGACTTATTTTGAGATGGGTGATTTTTATCCTAGGGTAAGTGAATTTGTCTAGAGAAAACTAGATATTTATGGGATAACTATGTTTTATCTCGGTATAAACTGTCCAAAGTAAATAGTCACATCATGTTTAAAACATCTATCATGTATGGTCTAGTACTTTTCCCTTCTTTATCTTCAAATCAACAGAACAAGTACAAACATTAGTTATCGAATATCTTCATATTATTCTTATTCCTTATCCCCATCTGAATAGATATAAATTATATTATAATTATACTTTTTTCAAAGAGACAAATCCTTATTAATCTATTTTTTTTCAAAAGATGAAGATGAGTTAGATAAAGAAAAAAACTAAATGAATATTTATTCTAACTGTAAATACACATACATATTTTCATTTCTCTTCTTTCCACTCCCTCTTATTAGAGAATTCTTAAGTTCGATATTCGCTTAGGTTCGATTCATTTAAAAAGATGTTCGTTTCGGATGCGGTTCAAAAATAAACGAACCGAACCTGAACACAAGTTTAGGCTCGATTAAATAAATGAACCGGACCTAAAAAATATAGGTTCGTTCAGGTTCGGTCCGTTTACACCCCTATATAAGTGGAGCTGCCGTGTTATCTTTGGTACTAACAAATTCCACAGCAATCACTCCAGAAGACACCAAATCCATAATAGACTTTAGTCTAACTTGGATATGTCTTCTTGTTTTCTGATTGTACTTTGAACCCTTTACCTTTGCAATAGTAGTCATGCTATCACAATGTAAAGAAATTACCGGTATCGGCTTACCCACCATGGGCATCTCAGAGAGAAGCTCTCTAAGCCATTCAGCCTCTATACCTGTTATGTCCAAAGCACACAGCTCTGCCTCAAAAGTAGACCGAGCTAAGATGGTCTGTTTCACAGACCTCCAGGAGATTGCACCGCCTCCAAGGGTAAATACATACCCAGTCACACCGTTTCTCCCGGAGTCCTCCATTTGACCTATCCAACTTGCATCACTATATCCTTCTAAGACAGGAGGATATTTACCATAATGCAGTCCAAAAAGTGCAGTACCCTTAAGGTACTTCAACACTCGATCCAAGGCCCCCCAATGAGTACGGTCAGGACAGCTTGTATATCTACTTAACTTTACGATCGTGAATAAAATATCAGGTCGAGTACAGTTCGCAAGATACATCAAGCTTCCTATAATCTGGGAGTATCGTAGCTGTGCTACAGGTACTCCACTCTTGTTCTTGCAGAGGGGTTTAGATGAATCATAAGGAGTGCATACAGATTTACAGCTCTGAAAGCCAAATTTTTCAAGAACCTTCTCAGTATAATGTGACTGAGACACAGCTATCCCATTAATAGATCTAATCAGTTTGAGCCCCAAAATCACATTTGCAAGTCCTAAGTCTTTCATCTCAAACTTACTGCTCAAGAACCTCTTGGTTTCTTCCACTATCCTTATGTTTGATCCAAATATCAAAATATCATCTACATATAGGCATAAGACAACAAACATATCACCTTTAATCATAGAGCACACATTTATCGGTTTCATGAACAATAAAGCCATAAGACTGGATAGTCTTATCAAACTTATTATGCCACTGTTTCGGAGCTTGTTTTAATCCATAAAGAGATTTTACAAGCTTACAGACTTTTCTTTCATTACCAGATGCTACGAACCCCTCAGGTTGGTCCATATAGATCTCCTCCTCAAGATCGCCATATAAAAAAGCAGTCTTCACATCCATTTGATGAATTGTGAGATCATGTATGGAGGCCAACGCAATGAGCATCCGAATCGTAGTCATTCTAGTAACAGGAGAATAGGTATCAAAATAATCAATACCCTCTTTCTGTTTAAAACCTTTGATTACAAGTCTTGCCTTATATATTTCTGTGGATCTGTCTGATCTAAGTTTTCTTCTGAATACCTATTTGCTTCCTATGGTGGAACACCCCGGAGGTAGATCGACCAATTCCCATGTGCCATTTGAAATGATCGAATCCATTTCAGATTTAATAGCGTCCTTCCAATGCCTTGCTTCAGTAGAAGTCATGGCATCCTTGTATGTGGGAGGATCACCCTCGATTTGGTAGGAGACAAAGTCGCTACCTAAATCCTTGGCAATCCTAGGTCTCTTACTTCGTCTAGATTCAACATCCTCCAAAAATTCATTGGGTTCAGAAGAGCCCCCACATTTGACATCTTTTCTATTTATTGTGGAATAGAATCAGATGTTGAGGCTACGTCACTAGTCAGATTTTCAGGAATCTCTTTTTTCATTGGAAATTTATCCTCGAAAAATGTAGCATCACGAAGTTCAACAATAGTATTAGTATCTATGCCTGTGATCTCAGACTGAATTACTAAGAATCGATAGGCATAACTATTTTCCAGATACCCCAAGAAGACCGCGTCAACTGTTTTAGGTCCAAGCTTCTTTCTCTTGTGTTCTGGGACTAAGACCTTAGCCAGGCATACCCACACCTTAAGATATTTTAGGCTTAGCTTCCTATTTCTCTAAAGTTCAAATGGACTCTTATCTTTATGCCTTAAGGGAACTCTATTCAGAATATGGCATGCCGTATTCAAAGCTTCCCCCACATGTAAGATGGTAGCCCAGAACTTTGTAAAAATACATTGACCATATCAGTTAGGGTCCTATTTTTCGTTCTGCTATTCCATTGGACTGTGGTGAATATGGTGCAGTGATCTCATGAACTATGCCAAATAGTTTGCATTGTTCATCAAATATCTTATATGTGTATTCACCACCCCTATCTGACCTTAGATGTTTAATTACTTTCCCGACTTGTGTTTCTGCTTCATTCTTAAAAATAACAAAATTTTCTAAGTCTTCATCCTTAGTTTTAAGCAAATAAACATAACAATATCTACTGCTATCATCTATGAAGGTGATAAAATATCTTTTGTTATCTCTAGTCATCAAACCATCAAACTCACAAATATCGGAATGCACTAAGTCTAAAATTTCAGTTTCCCTATTCACAGAATGAAAAGGCTTTCTAGGCAACTTAGCTTGAGCACACATTTTACATTTGATGAGTTTGTCTGTAGTATGATTAGGAATCATGTCAAGTTTCATCATTCTTTTCATAGATTGAAATTCACATGTCCTAGCCTAGCATGCCATAAATCAGTAGATTCAATATTTGAAACAACATAAGTAGAAGAATCAAAACCAACAATATTATTAACTGAACTATCAATGTCACATCTTATTCTAAATAAAAGATCATGATCAGCCAAATATCCTTTTCCAAAGAAAACACCATGTCTCAGAAAAATTACTTTATTACATTTAAAGTCTAACTGAAAACCTTCTCTAACTAATAAAGAACCAGACAAGACATTCTTCTTAATATCAGGAACGTGCAACACCCTGCGCAAAGTCCAAACTCGTCCAGTTGAGAATCTCAGCTCGACTTGTCCGGACCCAAGCACCTTGGCTGCAGATTTGTTCGCCATCATTACTGTTCCACCGTTGAAGCCTGAAAGATAAAAAGAATGTCCTGTCAGTACAAATGTGTACATTTGCACCTGTATCAACAAGCCGTTCATTACGCTCGTTCACAAAGTAGAGTTCAGGGTTCACTGAGACATACCACTCACCGGACCCGCCTCGCTCAGTCAGCACAAGAGCCTGAGGAACGACATCCGTAGACTTCTGTTGGGTCTTCAGAGAAGAGCAATCCTTCTTCCAATGTCCAACTTGTCCACACTGCAGCAAGGTTTGTTCTTTGGTTTTTTCTGGATTTTTCCCTTGGCTTTAAGTTTCTTGTTTTTCCCTTTAGCATTGTTTCCCTTTGAGGTTATCACATTAACCTTAGGGTTCACGTCTACAGGCGTCACAGGTTTTTGTTTCCTATGCTCCTCTTCAATAGCTATCGAGACCATCAAATCATCCAGAGAAATTTTCCCCTTCCTGTGCTTTAGGGACATCCCAAAATCTTCCCAGGACTTGGAAAATTTCTCAATGATCGACATAACTTGAAACTTTTCAGGAAGTTTCATTTCCCCGGCTAACCCATGGAGCAATAACAAAAACTCATGAGCCTGTTCCGAAACCGATTTGCCCTCAATCATATGAAATTTCAGGAACTTGGATACTGAGTATTTTTCAATACCCAGATCCTCCGTGTTGTATTTCTTGTCCAGTTCCTCCCACAGATCCTTAGCGGTCTTGGTGGATGCGCCATAGACATCGAACAGAACGTTCGATAGTGCAGTAATAATGCACCCATGACACAAACGGTCATGTTCTTTCCACGCATCCGCCATCTTAACCGCCTCAGGATCCGGATTTTATCCAGATGACTTAGGGTACTCGGTTTTCAGAACCGAAATCAGGCTAATCGTGGTCAACCAGATTTTCATGCGTTATTGCCAACGCTTGAAATTCTGACCCCGAATTTCTCTGGCATACCAGTGAAATCCACACGAGACTGAAACCTCAAATCCGACATTTTTCTTATCAGGTTATATCGCCGTCTCTCTAAGATTGTAGACAAAATCATTAACAGCCTACATACAAGAATCCGATTATCAACAGATTTCCATGACAGATCGATGTAGGTATGCAACCAAATTAACGTTGATAAGAGAAATATCCGTATTAAGAACATATGCATATTAAAGAAAGGGAAAAAAACGGAAACAAACATCATGACAAACAATGCGACAAAGAAAGAGTAGAGTCAGAAATCACAACCGAAGCGTCCTGTAGTAGGACTCCCCTTAAAGAGACAGTACCCCCACTTTATCGGCGCACAGGGCCTTGACGTGACGCTCCCAGGGTCCGACGGTCCACGCTCGTCGACGGTGCGCACCGTGCTTGAGCGTCCTCGAAAGTCACCTCTGTAGACGAAGCCCGAGATCGAGAGAGGAGAGGGCATCCTCGAGAGAGAGAAGAGGCGCCGGATAGAATGGATGGAATGTTCGTGACCTACACCAACGCACTTCAAGAGATACTTAAAGGCGCCCGGGCGGTTATGTTTCGTGAGAGGATAATGGGTTAGAATTCAAACATGCGGTTACAAAATTGACTCGGTCTTTGCCACGCCGCACTCGCAGTCGCGCCGCGCCGCGCCTGAGCCCGGCCCGGCGCGGCGCGGCGCGCGCGCGTGTGCGTGCGTGTGTTGTAGTCTAAAGTCCTCTCTATTCTGTTTCCAGACTAGTCTCAGGACTTCCCACATAAAAACCAAGTGCCAGATTTCTCTCTCCACGATGTGGGACTAAACAGCACCCCACAGGGTTGAAACAGAATTCCAGGAATTGAGATACATTAATACAACTTGATATTGACCATCAAATTATATCAAACTATCCCAATACATTTAATTCCAACAACATCCATGTTTGGAACCGGGTTACCTGACAACTTCCAAATTTTAAGATCTGAAGCATTGTATTGGATCTTATTTTACCACTCACAAACAATAACACATCACATCATGTTTACCATTACATTATTTCCACTAGAGATGAAAACAGTAGAATATGGATACCAATATAGGTATAATCATATTCTTATCCCTTTTAAAATATGAATACGAATGTGGATACGAATATTGATGGATGTGAAAAATATGTTACCATATCCTTAAAAATGAATATTAATACAATAAAAATAATAACGACAATATTTAATAGATTAACTAAAATATACATATTTAGGATGATTTACACATAAAATAGATATACAAAATATAGTAATTTCATAACAATTATATCAATAATGGTAAATGCAGTTAGAAAATATTATTACATGTAGTTATAAAATAAATTTATTATTATATTTATCTACGAAAACGAATATACAAATACAAAAGCGAATAATATCGAATATCAAAGTAATATCTATATCCGCTTCTATTTTAAAACAGATACAAATACAAATATCGAAATATGTATACAACAAATATGATAGTGGATCGAACCCGTTCGGGTAGAGAGGTAACCCCCCACCCCCGTACCCCACCCTTTCTCACTTATATGTGGACCCTACTTTTTATCTTTTTTTAAAAAAATAAATCAATTCTCCACCATCAATTCCATCAAAAAATAATATATTATACCATCATATCATATAAAAATTATAAACTACTCTGTTTTACTCACTTTTTCAAACTTCAATACGATCACATCACAATAACTGCTCACTTTTTCAAACTTCAATACAATCATATTACAATAAACTCACTTCTAACCCACCTCAAGTTTAACTCTCTATCCAAACACTAAAACACAAAAATGAGTTACCCCCGACCATATGTCTTAACCCGCATACCAAATATACCCTTACTCTTCACGAAATATGTAAGGGATTGGAAAATCTGCAGTCTAAAGGGGGGAGCTGTAGGATCATCTATGGTTGATCACGATTATCGAATAGGGATGCAAACGGATACAGATATATCCGTATCCGATCCGTCACCGTATCCGTTTTATACATATTTTGACATCCGTATCCGTTTCAAAATGGATACGGATATGGATATCATTTTGATATCCGCAAATATCTGTATATGTATCCGTAATTCCGTTTTAGTATATAAATATCGTCGTAGATTTATTTTTAACCATATATTACATAATTCTCTACCTCCTTTTACCATATTTATATACTTTTTATGATACAAACACATTTAGTAAATTACTATCATGGTTTTTCCATCCAATTCTTATACATTTAAGTTGATTCTATAGAGTATTTCTAACATTATTCGTCTGCGATCAATATCCGTTTTACATCCGTATCCATTTTTTAAGAATATGGTACGATAGTTTTAATATCCGTCAATATCCGTATCCGGATCCGTATTCGTATTAAAAAAATGGATAAAGATATGATAATACCTATATCCGTATCCGTATCCGACCGTTTGCATCCCTATTTTCGAAGCTTTGTATGCTACAACACAATTTGCCCCAGGAAATTCCCTCGATGAAACCAGATCCAAAGCTACCAATAATATAGCTTCCACCGTTACGTTAAATAGGAAGTCAACCTGGGCGGGTGGGGACTCTTCCACAACTGGTGCTCTCTTCTCCTACCCTCTTCCCCTTCCCCCTCCATCATTGCCCCCTTTCCTCTCCATCCTTACATCCATGGAGGCAGTAGCTGTCGCATTCGCCATCAACAAAATCTACGACGTTCTTGCTAAAGAGCCCCTCGATGAAATTTACAAGCCTTTCCGGGACAAGAGCAAGAACTTGGACAAACTCCAGAGCAACCTCTCCACCACAGAGGCCACCCTCAAGGCCTTCCACCACCGACCCATCACCAATCCGAACCTATTGGACTGGATCCCCAAGCTCAAAGGAGTTGTCTTCGATGCCGAAGACGTCATGGATGCCATCGCCTCGGAGAGACTTCGCCGCGAGCAGCGGCGCCTCCGCCACAAGTTAATTGACTTCCTATCAGGGAAGAATCCCGTATTCGTCCGGTTCCACATCGGGCGGAAGATCGGGAAGGTGCTGAAAAGATTGGATGACATTGCAGGGGAGAAGAAGTTTCACCTTGGCAACACCGGAGGGGCTGAGAGCAGAGATGCAGAGCAGGAGTCAAACTCACTCCTTTGTTTCTCAGGACACTGTTGTAGGGAGAGAAGGGGATAAAGAAGCTGTAGTTAACCTTCTTACTGAAGGGGGTGAAGTGTGTCTGCGTGCAGTGGCCATTGTCGGGATGGCAGGATCTGGGAAGACCACTGTTGATATGCCTTGAATCCTAACCATCTGACCCAGGTTGAAGAACTGCATATGCATCCCCCTGCCATATCATACCCCAACAAGACGGGGGATGGAGCGGTTCTATTTGTATTCGGGTATTTGGATCCTTCTATTTTTTAGGGATCCGTCTGTATGGGAGTGCTATATAAACTCCTTAGGGTTAGGGTTTTAAGTATCCTCTGTATCCATTCTTTTCTCCACATAGTGAAGCCGATCGCCGCCGCCCAAGGACGTAGCCCAGTTATGGGTGAACCTTGTAAATCCGTGTGTTTGCGCTCTTACTTGTTTGATCGTGTTTGTGCGTATTCGCTTCCGCGATTTGCAACAAACTGGTATCAGAGCTTCGGGTTCCGTCAGGATCATCCAACAAGATGTCGTCACACAATATGAAGATCGAGAAGTTCACAGGGAAGAATGGTTTCAGTTTATGGCAGATCAAGATGCGCGCCCTTCTGAAGCAGCAGGGCATCTGGGCGCCGTTGGACCAGGAGCGTGCGAAGACACTCGAACCCTCCGAGTTGACGGTGCAGGAAGAGAAGGCGCACTCGACGATTATGCTGTGTCTGGCGGACGAGATCATCGCGGAGGTTGCTGATGAGACTTCTGCGGCCGGTCTGTGGTTGAGACTCGAAAGTCTATACATGACGAAGTCTCTGACCAACAAGTTGCTTTTGAAGCAACGTTTGTTCTCTCTCCGCATGCAGGAAGGTACATCTCTTAAAGAACATCTAGATCGCTTAAATACATTGTTGATGGATTTAAGAAACGTAGATGTTAAGATTGAAGATGAGGATGCTGCTTTGATTTTGTTAGTTTCTCTTCCATTATCATTTGAGAATTTTGTTCAATCGTTCATTGTGGGAAGAGAATCGATAACCCTAGAGGAAGTTCGCGCGAGTCTGCATACGCGTGAACTTCGACATATGGCTACCGGGAAGCAGGACTCTAACGCTGCAGGTTTGGTTATGACTTATGAGAAGAGTCATGCCAATTCTGACTACGCAAAGAAGGGAAAGCAGAAGTCCAAATCGAAGAATCACAATGCTAGGGACATTTGCAATTACTGCAAGGAACCTGGACATTGGAAGAAGGACTGCCCGAAGAAGAAAGGGAAAGGCACAGTTGCTGTCGTGGCTCATGGAGGTGCAGATTCTGAAGATGACCTGGTTCTCACCGTCACAAATTAGACGACCACAGACAACACATGGATTCTTGATTCAGGCTGCTCTTACCATATGACTCCCAATGAAGACTGGTTATACAACTACGAGAAGATAGATGGTGGGAACGTTGTCATGGGGAATGATGCAGCATGCAAGATAGTAGGGATCGGCTCTGTGAAGATCAAGATGCATGATGGAGTCGTGAGGACGGTCACAGAAGTACGTCATGTCTCTGATTTGAGGAAGAACCTAATATCCCTTGGAGTCTTGGACTCTAAAGGATATAGGTACAGTGCTGAAGGTGGAGTCATGCAGGTTGCCAAAGGCGGGGTGGTTGTCATCAAGGGCAACAAGCAGAAGACCCTATACATCCTGCAAGGGTCTACAATTACAGGTTCTGTTGCAGTGGTGTCCCAAGCCGTAAGATCAGAGTCCGAATTGTGGCATATGCGGCTAGGACACATGAGTCAGATGGGGATGAATATCCTCAATCGGAAGGGTCTCATCGGGGATCTCAAGGGATCTAAGCTGGAGTTCTGTGAGCATTGCGTGTTCGGGAAACAACACAGAAAGCAATTCAGTAAAGCTATCCACAGGACGAAGGAGACACTTGACTACATTCATGCTGATTGTTGGGGCCCTTCACGAGTTCCATCTTTGGGAGGCGCCAGGTATTTTCTATCTATTATTGGTGATTATTCCAGGATGGTGTGGGTGTATTTTATGAAGCACAAGAGCGAAGCATTTCAGACCTTCAGGCAGTGGAAGATCTTGGTGGAAAATCAGACTTCTAAGAAGGTGAAGCGTCTTCGCACAGATAACGGACTGGAGTTCTGTTCATCGGAGTTCAATGAGTTCTGCAAGGAGGAGGGTGTTGCGAGACATCTTACCGTTAGAGATACGCCACAACAAAACGAAGTTGCTGAACGAATGAACAGAACGCTTCTGGAGAGAGCAAGGTGCATGCTCTCTAATGCTGGACTTGGTAGAGCATTCTGGGCTGAAGCTGTGAATACAGCCTGTTACTTGGTGAATCGGAGTCCCGCATCTGCCATTGATTGCAAAACACCCATGGAGGTATGGTCTGGTAATCATGCTGATTATTCTATTTTACGAGTCTTTGGTTGTGCTGCTTATTATCATGTTAGTGAAGGAAAGTTAGAACCAAGGGCAAAGAAAGGGGTGTTTACAGGATATGGTGCAGGAGTGAAGGGGTATAGAATCTGGTCCCCTTCTGAGCATAGAATTATTGTTAGCAGGAATGTTACTTTTGATGAGAATTCCGTGCTTCACTTGAATAGTGAGTCTGTTGATGCAGGAACAGGTGATGATGTGTCCGAACAGGTGGAGTTCGAACTGACACCAAGTAGTGATCACGCAGTTGGTCACACCACTCCTGATCAGGCTGTTGTTGAACAGCCTGAAGCAGAGCAACCAGAAGAGAGGCAACCTAGTATTGCTACTGATCGGCCCCGTAGAGAGATACATCCACCGCAGAGATACGGATTCGAAGACATGGTTGCATTTGCACTGCAGGTTGCGGAGGAGGCAGAGTCACCAGAACCCTCCACTTACAGGGAGGCAATATCTGGGGCAGAATCTGAGCAGTGGATTGCTGCTATGGGTGAGGAGATGGAGTCTCTTCACAAGAATCAGACATGGGAACTTGTCAAATTGCCAAAGGGGAGGAAGATCGTTGGATGCAAATGGGTCTTCAAGAAAAAGATAGGAATTTCAGACAGTGAAGGCATCAGATACAAAGCACGCCTAGTTGCAAAGGGTTACAGTCAGAAGGAAGGTGTGGATTACAACGAGATATTTTCTCCTGTTGTAAGACATACATCCATCAGGGTGCTACTAGCTCTTGTAGCACATCAAGACTTGAAGCTGGAGCAGTTAGATGTGACGACAGCCTTCTTACATGGTGAACTCGAATAAGACATTCTTATGAGCCAACCAGAGGGATTCCTATCTCAGGGCAAGGAAGATCATGTATGTAGATTGAAGAAGTCTTTGTATGGGCTTAAGCAGTCTCCCAGGCAGTGGTACAAGAAGTTTGATAGTTTCATGACTGATCATGGGTTCAACAGGAGCCCATACGATTGTTGTGTTTACCACAACAAGGTGGAGGATGGATCCTTCATCTATCTGTTACTGTACGTCGATGATATGCTGATTGCTGCCAAACAGAGGAGTACCATAGATGATCTGAAGAAACTCCTTAGTTCAGAATTTGACATGAAGAATCTTGGTGCAGCGAAGAAGATTTTAGGGATGGAGATCATTAGAGATCGTGCAGAAGGGAAACTTTTCTTATCTCAAAAGAACTACATTGAGAAAGTTCTACTGAGATTTGGGATGTCTACAGCCAAGCCTCTAAGTACTCCATCCGCTTCAAATGTTCATCTCTCAGTTTCTTTTGCACCACAGTCAAATGCTGATAAGGAATACATGTCACGTGTTCCCTATGCCAGCGCAGTTGGGAGTCTTATGTATGCCATGGTATGCACAAGACCTGACATCGCCCATGCTGTGAGCGTTGTTAGTAGATTCATGGGTAACCCAGGAAAGGAGCATTGGCAGGCAGTCAAGCGGATTTTCCGCTATCTGAAAGGAACTACAGACATTGGCCTCATTTATAGAAGTGATTCAGAGTGCTTGGTTGCTGGATATTCAGATTCAGACTATGCAGCAGATATTGATGGGAGGAGATCGATGACAGGCTACGTCTTCACTTTGGGGAATTCGGTCATCAGTTGGAAGGCTACCTTACAGCCATCGGTTACTTTGTCTACTACAGAGGCAGAATACATGGCACTGACAGAGGCTGCAAAGGAAGGCATTTGGCTGAAGGGCTTACTTGGAGACCTCGGTCTGCAACAAAATCAGGCTATAGTATATTGTGACAGTCTTAGTGCAATATGCTTAGCCAAGGATCATGTTCATCATGAGAGAACCAAGCACATAGATGTCAGATATCACTTCATTCGTTCTGAGAAGAGGATCAAGGTGAAGAAGGTTGGTACAGCAGATAATCCAGCCGATATGTTCACGAAGGCGGTTCCTGCGAGTAAGTTCAAACATTGTTTGGACTTGCTCAATGTCGACAGTTGGGAGTAGCCACAAGGAGGGGCTGGCGGCGGCACGGCGAAGCTTAGCGAAGCTTCTCAGAGGATTCAATTCAAGGTGGAGATTGTTGATATGCCTTGAATCATAACCATCTGACCCAGGTTGAAGAACTGCATATGCATCCCCCTGCCATATCATACCCCAACAAGACGGGGGTCTCGTTGCCCGGTCAGCGAGCCTGTGGGGGGGGTCTAGGGGGGAGCAGGTGCGCCCCCCCCCTCCCCCCCCTGCGGGGGTGTGGGGGCAGCGCCTCCGGCGAAAATTTTATGGAGCGGTTCTATTTGTATTCGGGTATTTGGATCCTTCTATTTTTTAGGGATCCGTCTGTATGGGAGTGTTATATAAACTCCTTAGGGTTAGGGTTTTAAGTATCCTCTGTATCCATTTTTTTCTCCACATAGTGAAGCCGATCGCCGCCGCCCAAGGACGTAGCCCAGTTACGGGTGAACCTTGTAAATCCGTGTGTTTGCGCTCTTACTTGTTTGATCGTGTTTGTGCGTATTCACTTCCGCGATTTGCAACAACCACTCTGGCGAAGGTGGTCTACAATAATCTTAAACCACGTTTCGAGAAGGCAGCATGGGTTTCCGTCGGCAAAGATTTCAGCTTGAAGAAGATTGCCAAGAAGATCCTTGAAGATATAGGTTTAAAGTGCGAGTTCTCAGAGCTAAATGCCGTGAGGAAGAGCGTGGTGGATGCCATGGAGGGAAAGAGATTACTAGTTGTGCTGGATGATGTATGGAACGATAGGATGGACTTCTGGGAAGATGTGAGGGATCTGTTGAGGTGCGGCGCACCGGAGAGCAGAGTGCTGGTGACAGCAAGGAGCGAGATGGTTGCTGAGGTTATGGAAGCAAAGATTCACCGACTCGCCGCGATGTCCGACGAAGAATGCTGGAGTCTGCTCAAGAAGATAGCTTTCAGAGGCAGAGCCAAGAAGAGCATGGGTATGGACTTGAGTCATTGCAGGATAGGGAGGGTATCGAAGAGGATTGGGAAGAGGATCTTTCTCACACAGACATCAGTTCCTTGCCAGGAACCATATGCTCTCTGGTTAACTTAAGGACCTTGAGTGTCAGGGGGAGCAAGATTGACAGACTGCCCGAGAGGATCGGGGACTTGACCCATTTGAGATTCTTGGATCTTTCTGGCACTGGTATCACTTCCTTGCCGGAATCCATTTGTTCTCTCGTCAATTTGAGGGCATTGAGGCTCCAGGACTGCAGAATCGAACGATTTCCGGATGGCTTTCCAACGAGCCTCTGTTCGTAGATTGGGTCCTCCCATGGACTGCACCGGTTTCAGGCGTTGTTGTGGTAACTAAGGCATGGCAGAGGAGCTGTTCCCTCCTATGGATTTGGCCTTAAAATTGCAGTTCAATCGTTTTTTTCCCATATAAAATAGAGGTGATATATTGATTATATTTCCTTGAGCACGTCAAATAGCAGAGTTTTGTTTTTTTATGAAAAGTACACAGAAACTCTTTTTCATACTTTCGGAGGACTTTTATCTTAAAAATTATTACTTAGATTATTTTTAATGTTTTATCAGTTGTGTTCTTTTGAGATAATGCAGTATGGATGATATCCATTTTTTTGGGGAATATTAGTTCTGTCCCTGACTTCTTCCATGATGATTATCTGTTCTCTTGTTCTCCTTGATTTAATTGCCGTCCATCTCCAACATAAACAAAAGACACCATTTTCTTAAATTGAAAAAAAATACAACAATTAAAAAGTACATGATTTGTAGATCATCGCCTCACTTTAGTATTGCGAAAGGTTTGAAAGTTTATTAATGTGTGAAAATTGGGATGAATCATGTCATTGAAAAAATAACAAATATCCATAAAGACAATGAGACGAAACGTAAGATGTCATTCATAAGTTTAAATACCAATTTGTTACATATGAATCAAAGACTACAACATATCTATGTTCATGAGTCGTTTATCTGCAATGGACAACAAATGTAAAAGTTAGTGCATATTTTAACCTTAAATATTTCTGAAGAAATATCAATTTAAAAAAATAAAAAAATTACCCCTTTTAAAAAACAGAAACGAAAAATAACCTAAGTCAAACTGTTTAAATTTCCATTCGAATCTAGTGAAATAATAATAATCTGAGAATTTATTATTTCTTGAATATTAATTAATTAATATTTAGTCAGAGATCTGATCTCAAAATCATAATTATAAGTATAGGACAACCATAAGTATCATACTTATTTATTTCTAATGGCATTCATAATGATTAGTTTAGTTTGAATCATAAACAGAACTTCAAATCCCTTAGACATGATAAAATGTAAATGAGAAAGATAAATATTAATGAAAAGATAGATTTGCATCCCACTCAAAAGTTTTTTCATGTTTATTGACCTTCATCCAAGTCCCAGGAAGACTTCAATATGACCTTGAAAAGTAAACATAAAGGGGTAGATTTCTATGGATGACTTGATGATGGCAATCGTCATAGAGGAAGAACACAAGAAACAAAAGTTTGTGGTTATTGTTGGTGATCAGGCTAAGGTAAATTTCATGACCTCGAAAGGTAAATATAAGAAAGGAAATGGTAATAACGATAATAAAATGAAATTAAAGGGCAATATCAGAAAAAGACAATGAATAAACCTTGCTGGCATTATAATCAGGTTGTTCATTGAAAGAATGATTGTCCATCATTGAAGGCTCAACCAGAGACTACAGATGGGAGTTCTCAAGTGAATATGATCATTGCGGGACTTGGGTCTGGCAAAGGGTATGTCACTGTAAAACCCTAACTATATCATATCTATGATCCAAATAAGTGCTCGTGGATATAGGAGCTAATGTGCACATATATTCTAACGGAACTTTATTTTCTTCTTATCGGACATGCAGTGGTGGGATTGTGAAGATGGGAAACGATTCTACGGCCAGAATGCTAAGATCATGACATGTTATCTTGAGGTTCTCTGAACGTATTAGGACTTTTGCACATGGTGATCCATGTCCCTAGCGCAAAGAAGAATGTTTTATATGGTTTTATCTTAGTTAGAAATGATTTTGAGTTGAACTTTAAATGTAATAACGTTGTCATGCTAAGGCAGACATTTTTATGGAAAATTCTATTTGGAATATTTTGATTTATTGTTTATAATTAGATGTGATTCAGTGAATATTGATTCAATGAATGTATTAAGTTCTAAATGTTCTAAATTTGTGTCTCATGTTGTTAATAATCTAGAATCATATAATCATGTGATCTGTGGCATGGTAGATTGGGACGTGTAAACTTAAATTCAATTAAAAGAATGCTGAATTCAGAGTTGATCCCCAGGCACACTGTTGATAAAACAAAAAAAATGTGAAATTTGTGTGCAAGCTAAGACATCTAGGCAAGTTTATCTCTATAGATAGTGAGATATTGGATCTACTACTCACAGATATCCATGAATTTAATGGTATGTTGATCAGAGATAGCAAGAAATACTTTATAACCTTTATAGACAACGATAATAGATCTTGCTATGTATCTAATGAAAACCAAGGATGAATCCTTAGATAAATTTCTTATATTCAAGAAGAAGGCTAAGACACAAATAGGAAAAATGCTTAAATACCTTAGGTCAAATAGAAGGGATGAATATACTTCTAATTTATTTAATGAACAATGCAAACTATTTGACATAGTTCAAGAAGTTACTGCTTCATAATCACCACAATTAAATAAGTTGCCGAGCAGAAAAATAAGATCTTAACTAACATGATCAATGCTCTCCTGCGAAGTTCTGGACTTCCAACATATATGTCAGGAGAGGTCTCGAATATGGCTTGTCATATTCTAAATAGAGTCCTTACAATACATATGAAAAATGTCCTTTTGAATTGTAGAGAAATAGGAAACCAAGCTTAAGGTATCTCAAAGTGTAGGGCTGTCTCACTAAGGTATTAGTCCTCGAACACAAGAGAAAGAATAGAGGCTCTAAAACCTTTGACGTGATCTTCGTAGGTTATTTGGAAAATAGTTATGCATATAGGTTCTTGGTAATTCGCTCTGAGATACCGGACATAGATGTCAACACTATTGTTGAACTCTGTGATGCTACCTTCTTTGAGGATGACTTTCCTACGAAGATTGGTATTCCTCATAATTTGACCAATGATGTAGGGGTTAAGACTCAACCTGAACCTAATGACCTTTCAGCAGAAATTGAGCCAAGGAGGATTAAATGACCATGGATATCCAAGGATCTGGGTAGTGACTTTGTTGTATAAAAGATCAAGGATGGTCTACTAAGTTACATGGATTCATCTGAAGCAAAATAATGAAGGGAAGCCGCCAAATATGAGATGGAGTCCATTATGACAAAGAAACTTACGATCTGGTTGATTTACCCAAAGGGTGCTCTACCATTAGGTGTAAATGGGTGTTTAAGAGAAAGCTTATATCATATGGAACAATTGAAAAGTATGAAATCAGATTAGTTTCTAAGATCTTTAGGCAAAGGAAAGGTATCAATTATTTTGATACATATTACCGTGTGACTAGGATGATCACAGCATTGACATGTGTATATGATCTCTCTATCAGCAGGTGGATGTGAAGACTGCCTTCTTGCATGATGATCTTGAGAAGGAGATCTATATGGATCAACCTGATGGGCTTGCGACGTCTGGGAACGAAGGAAAGGTTGCAAACTTGTTAAATCCCTTTACGTATTGAAACAAGCACCAAAACGGTGGCATTAAAAATTTGACAAGACTATTTTGTCATGTAACGTTAAGGTTCATAAATATGATAAGTGTGTCTATATCGAGGTGAAAGATGATGAGGGTATTGTCATGTGCTTATATGTTGATGAAATACTATTATTTGGATCACGTGCGGGGATTATTAATGAGACTAAGCATTCTTAAGTAGCAAGTTTGAGATGAAGGATATGGGTGTTGCTGATGTGATCTTAGGTCTTAGACTGAGAAGTTAATTGATGGGATTGTAGTTTCTCAATCTCACTACGTTGAAAATGTACTTGAGAAATTTGGATATCAAGATTGCAAAGCTACAAGCACTCCTTTCGATTCATCCAAAACATTGTTTAAGAACAAGAGTGGAGTACATGTAGCTCAGCTAAAGTATTCACAGGTCATTGAAAGTCTAATGTATCTTACAAATAGCACGAGACCTGATATTTCATTCTCTGTTGCAAAAATTGAGTAGATACACTAGTTGTCCTGACCACACTCACTGGGAGGCTCCGGATTGAGTGTTGAAGTACTTGAAGGGAACTATTTCCCTTAGTTTGCATTACGGTAGACATCCATATGTACTAGAAGAATATATTGATGCAAGCTGGATAGGGAAAATAGAGGAATCTGCGAGGGGGTGTTACCGAGTATGCCTTTACCCTTTGAGATGGTGTAGTCTCTTAGAGGTATGTGTAACAAACCATTCTAGCTTGGTATACCTTTGAGGTTTAGTTGTATGCTTTGGACACCACTAGAATTGAGGTTGAATGGCTAAGGGAACCTTTTTTCTAAAATTCTCACGGTAGGTCATCCAGTTATTGCGATCTCGGCACATTGTGACAACATGACTACAATTGTCAAGATCAAGAGTTCAAAGTGTAATAAGAAAACAAGGAGTCGCATACAAACTTAAGAAGTTAATGGGTTTGATGTCTCGAGGAATGTTGATTGTGGATTTTGTGGATTCAAAGTCAACACGACAGATCCGTTGACTAAGAGACTTGACAGACCTTTAGTCCTAAAGTTTAGGCTTGGGATGTGACTGTGAGTCTGTGACCTATTGGAAGTTCCTCTGTAGTAGCAATACAATCTATCCGAGTGGCGATCCCACAAAGTAGAATCAATGTGGTAATAACAAGATATTTAGATAATTGGTTGGCACTCTTATTTTGATGCGCATCTATGAGTGTATTATCCCTAGAGGTCTGATTATCATTTAAACTGCAAGTTTAGGAAGAGCGAATGCTCTGAATGGGTTCAAGCCTTTGGAAGGGATGTTAGTAGTGCATCCTTGTAAACACTACCTATGTGAGTGTTACTATATGACATAGTTAAAGAAAGATGGTCTTTCCTGAACACACTCATGAAATAGGATGAGGGTACACGTCCTTTAAGAGAACCAACCTTGAATATCGTACCAAGAACAACACTTTATTATTTCTACCATATAGTTTAACACTAAGATATGAAGTTCAAGATATAGCTCACTTCGTTCCTGTTGAGGTGAAAGTAGTAGACTTAGGTAGAGGTTCAAACCTGAAGGTACCTTTACTGAAAGAAAAGTGTGACAGTCAAAATATATCTTTTGAATCTCTTTTTCAAATTGATGAATTCATTAATAATTGTTGTATTTATATTTAGTGTAATTAGGTTTCAACTTTGTAAACCTACACAATTACATAGGATTATTAATTTGATTTCAATTGAAAAACTAAAATGATGTTGGAGGAAAGTTGAGAATTCTCAAATTTGAAACAAGGAGAGTCTTGGGTAGATTTTTAATACCACATATAGTAGTCTAAAATCTTGATGAACTTATATATTGTGCTCTGCTCTGCTCCATATTCAACTCGGGATCTAGCACCGGCTCAAGCTCAGGAGAGTCAATTTAGATCTCGGATGTCAATAATTTTGCTACGGGTTTTTTACGAGTTGAACAACTTAATCCTATGGAATAATTGTGAATCGAATGCTATGAGAATTCGACTCGACCCAATGGCTTTAACGTATATGTCATTTCAGAATTCGAAGGAGCGCTTGTTGAGACGGAAAACCATACACTATGACTATTTATACCTATCCCTGAAAGCTCATTTTCTTCACTTGCAAGAAAACTCTCTCTCGCTCGCTCTTTGTTCTTCCACCACTATTGTGACTCGTTTCTTCTTCTTTCGTTTGTGCTTCTTTGACGTATTTTCGGGGACAATCTCGTCGGTGTATGCGAATGCCGATCCTATGCTGTTTGTATATTGGGAATGGATCGCCAATACCCTATATACTGGTATTGTAGGAATGATATCCTTTCTAAGAACAATCCATTACATAGACGCTTCAGTGATCTCTAATCTAATATGTTTACTATTTTATTTGTCGTAATATATTTATTGCTTTACCTTTCTTGGATCTCATCTTAATATTTTATTCTACATGATAAAATGGTTCCTTTATTCATTTTGTATCAAATTACGAATCAGAAATGCATGATATGCATTAATGATCAGGTTAACAACATAAAAAGATGACGAGCTTTGTCCAGTATCCGCATGAGCCATTCTATGATCCATGGGTGAGGCTAAAAAAGTATCATTGTCATGGTATGGAGACAACCATCTTGATACTGTCTCTTTTTATTGGTCCCACCCCTGAGATGCAGGGTTTAATGAGCATTACTTGTGGAGGCAGCTACTTATTTAAGGGAACGGATGTTGTTTGGAAGGTATTCGAGCAGATGACTGAAACTAGCCATCCGTATACCACTAGCAGGGCGTATGCTGACACCCATCTCATGCTCTTATCTAGGGAGGGGGGAATTGTATTAATCTTGTTGGAGACCTGATTCATAACATGAGAAACATAGATGACAAGCTTACACTTGTAGAGTTGATCGATAAGAGACTTCATGAGTTACACAAACTCGTTGTATTGATCGTTTGGCTAGACTCCCTAAGCAGATGAATGAGTTGTTTGAAAGGGTATCTAAGCTAAAGATACGTACCTCATCTGCACCTTCTCCTTCTATTTACCGTGTACATCATGTACATGAGCAAACGGTGCATGGGACTCAGACCACATGGGTTCCTCGTTTAAGCATGGATGTAATGTGGATGGAACCATTCTTGGTACGCCACATGGAAGCTCCTTGATTGGTTGATGGATATGATCTCAAGGGAACTCGTAAGGTAAGGAGAAGGGAATCGATGGCGGTTTGTAGACCTATATGTGGGAAGACTATACTAATATTTTTGGTATATTTTAGAAATAACATGAATTAATTAAAAATTAAACAAGATAAAAGACTGGAATTGTGTTTCTATTTTTTAAGGAACTGAATGAGTAGAGGAGTCAAGGTGAAAAGGGTCTGGAAGGAGGGGAACTGACAGATGGAATCTCCCATGTGTATCACCTATACATGGTGGATGTCTAGAGATAATTCAATCGAAGAGGGGACCTATACATAAGGCACGAAAAATCAAAGAAAAACAAATGAAAGTAACAACCTAATTGATCCGAAGCTTGAAGACGATGTGATAGTGGAGGTTGGGCCTATGCTAGACGATCTTGAGGACCTCTGGATCTTCGCTTGATGAGGGAGACATGCCTCGATGCTTGAACAATCGAGGAATTGGTCGTGACACGGCCACTCCGACCAGGGGTCTTCACCGGAAGCGATACACCATTGCAACGCTTCCATGTTCCCTCCTTCCTGCCACGAAGGGGAGTAGAAGGCCATGTAATGCTCCTCGTAAAGTTGGACCGAGTCAAATCTCATTGGGGAAGGCCTATTTGAAGAGGGGGATCGACGGAGATTGTTCTCCCAAGCGATGGTTTCAACCACCTCCACTCGGTAGAAAAGTTAGGAGTATGAGGAGTTTGGATGTTATCGTGAAAGATAGAGGTTAGGGATAGAATTTAGGGACGTTAGTTGGTAGAAAGGATGGTTGGAGGAGTTAGAAGAATTGGGAGGGAGAAGTTAGGTTGCTACCTTGCTCGCGTAACTTGGTGAGATAGGGTTGGAGGTTGGCGATGAACCACAACCGTCTGATCTTCTATGATCAGAGGGTTGGGGTTTCGACGCGATCGAGCGATGAAGATGATCAAGATGGATGCGATCGAGCGGTTAGGGTCAAAGCATCGATGAGCGAATGTAATGCAAATGGATGGAAGATTAATGGCATAGGAAATTAGTTGTGTTATATTAAAGGATCGACTAGGTGGCTCGTTGAGAGTGAGCCACATAGCCCAATAAAATAAATCGAAAAATAGAAAAAATCAAGTAAATGAGTAATAAACAGGTAAAGGAGAAATTAAAAAATGTTCATTGTGAAAGCTTTATATCTCATTGAGATCTACAACTTTCATGTGTAACTCAAAGTGAGATTACATCATATACACATACTATTATTTTTGTATTTTTTGATGTATTAAACATATATATTTTCTTTTTTATCATCATCATTATTATTATAATTTTGTATATTTATTTATGGATAATGTTAATTATATATACAATATTAATCTAATTTTTATTTGATTTTTAAAATAAAGAAATACATAAAATAATGGAATAATAAATTATCTAATTATAAACAATAACCATGATTAATTATGTATAGGTGATTAATTATTAATCTAAGTTAGTTGTTAATTATTATTAATGAAATATTTAAGCTAGGGGGATAAGAAATACAAATAATGATGATAAATATGGGATTTACCAGGCCCTTGCTTGCAAATATCAACATATGAAGGGGTTTATTATATTTTTTCCAAGCACATGGGGACCTAAATACAATTCTTTGAACCTTGCAAGTGGATGTTACAATTTTCTCACCCATGTGATCGAGCACACGTGAGGTGGGCGATTAGGATGGGGCTTGGCCCGCTGCTGAGGCACGGGTGCATGTGGCTAGAACTGGTGGCTTGGTGGGTCTGAGCTTGGTTACACAGGGCGAAGGCTTGGAATAGGGACCATGACTGTTGGATCATGAGATCTAATGGTCCAGATCAAGGTTGAGGTGTGTGGAGTGGATCTCCTATAGGGGGTGATGAATCTCCATTTCATCACCTTTATTCTATCATTTTGGGTCATGCGCTTCACCATCTTAGCCGTATTTTACGATCGAACAATTATTATTTGTTGCTTCTATGGACCTTTAGATTGGACCGAGGTCCCAATCCAATGATGGATGCACATGCTTCTCCTCTATAGGTAACATTATCTAATCAGAGTTCCAATGAACCCTCTCAAGCTCCTCCGAGGACACACTAGTTGGTTGAGGGTCTTGAAAGCTCGAAAGAACTAAGGCTAAGGCGAGGGTGACGTCTCAGAACTACTATAGTGGTCGAAGTAGCAATCGATGGAGCTTCGTTGGAGGTTGCACGAGAGATCCGAGCTGACCGCTTCATCTGATTAATGAGCGAGAGAGGTATCTGTAGGGGTTAGAAACACATGGGGATGTGAAAATGGAATGGATGAGGCCCTAATCAAAATGATCGGAATGGAGGGTTAGTCGGTCTAGGTTTGTGCAAGACTTGGAGGCGAAGCGACAAAGGAGGTTCAGTAGAAGGGAAGGGCGATTTGTCGAGTGTTAAGCGAAGATCGTGGAATTATGGTGGTGCTCACAAAATGGTCCATAGGATTGGAGGTGGTCGGATGAGTGCGAATAAAATTAGAGAAAATCAAAAGGGGATGAGTGCTTGGCTAGGCTTGCAGCTCGAAGAGGGATCTCTTGGGTGTTCTTGCTCAGCGTTGTGACGATGGATGAGCCAGATTGGCGGGTATTAAAATTTGACAATTTTGATGGACGGGTTCAGAATGTATGTATTACACAAATTTTGAAGCTAGAACATTGTTTTATACAGTGATATATATAGATCTTCCCAATGTCTTAAAAATACATCGAGAAATGAAAATAATAAGTGTAAGAGCAATCCCATTAAACCTTATATACATATACATAGAGGATAATAATAGTTGACCATTTAAAATGTTAGATTAATCAGTTTGATTAATGCAAAAGATATTAATTAATATATTACTTATTTTAGTTAAATGATGCACTAGTTATCACCAACCTTATCAATCGCTACTTTCGAATCGCCCTAATAAATTTTCCTAGTTGCAATTATTGATGATCTTTCTTTGTACATTATTTTACCATTTGATGGCAGTAATGGGTGATCATTAAAATTGGTAATATCCCAAAGAATAGAAAACTATCCGAATTGTTCTCCCGCCATCCACCGTCCAAAAAAAGCACAACCCCCCATGGTCTCCCCCTACCGACAACCACGTCATCGATCCATTCCCACCAAAGTCCATCCATGTCATCCGTCCGTCTGCAATCCAACCACTCACATAACTCTCTCACGGATCCTCCCCACCGGGGCATCACCCCTCCCACTCCTATATATAAACCCCAAACCTCACATCGGTCTTCCATCGAAACTATCAGAAAGTCATTCCATTTCTCCAAGTAAAATCCAGTCGCCGATGTCGGGGCGTGGCAAGGGAGGGAAGGGGCTTGGCAAGGGCGGCGCTAAGCGCCACCGCAAGGTTCTCCGTGACAACATCCAGGGCATCACCAAGCCCGCCATCCGCCGCCTCGCTCGTCGCGGTGGCGTCAAGCGTATCTCCGGTCTCATCTACGAGGAGACCCGCGGGGTTCTCAAGATCTTCCTCGAGAATGTCATCCGTGATGCTGTGACCTACACCGAGCATGCCCGGAGGAAGACCGTGACGGCGATGGACGTTGTCTACGCCCTGAAGAGGCAGGGGAGGACCCTCTATGGTTTTGGTGGTTAGATTGGGGATTTGGTTGCTCTTGGAAATTAGGGTTTGGGGTTGTCTTTAGAGGATTGTGGATGTAAAATCTCTGTTATCTTTTTAGTTTTTCTGTTGTATGTTTCTTGGTTGCTAATGAAATTAGGATCTTTTACCTATTCTATTTCTCTCCCGTGCTTGCACATTTTATGAGACGTTTTGTGCTTGTTGATTTTTTTTATTAAGTTGACGTTCCGATAGATTTCTGCTCTGACTTTAATCTTTCTTTCCCCTTAATATAGATAGTCCTGGTCAGTTTGAAAGGGCTTTGTTGTATCTTTTTGGATGTTGGGAATATGGGTTTGGGTTGTATTCCTGAATTGTTCTGTTGGTGGTTGTTTGGTTTCCACGTTAATCTTTACTTGCAGCTGTTCAATTGTCGTTATTTTTAGTCATCAAAACTAATTTTTTTAATGTTGTTTAGTCATATAGCGATGACATTCGTTGACCAGGAGATTTGCTTGGATTCAAGGAAACCGCGTTTGATTTTGGGGTCTCGCCAGGCTCACTTGAAAAGTTTAAGTGACCATCTGCAGACGTAAAATGTTTTGCAATTTCTCCACTTTTACATTAGCATTTGTTAGGATGAAGAGCGAGCGGAGGAGAGTTGGTGAAGGAGGTGGTGTTGTAGGAGGAAGGGGGAATGGTCGTCGGAGAGATGGACTGTTGTGAGGGAGTCGTCAATTGTGTCAAAGTCGTGAGCTTGTTCTATTGTAGTAACATTGAGCCGACTATCGCGAACTGGTGCTTTAGCGCCTGCAATACTGTGTGTGCTGTTGTATATGATTTGATCCTTGTGAGCCTTGATCTCTTCCTTTTCGTCAGCTAGGTATAGTTCCTTTACCAAGGAGTGGATACAATACTTCTAGGTAGGATGTGTTTGGTATTTGGGTAAGGTTAGGGGTTGAATGGATTTGGTGTGATGTGAGTATATTGAAGTTTGAAAAAGAGAGTGACAAAATAAGTAAAAGTTGAGCAGTTTATATTTTTTAGATGATATAATGGTAAAATATATTATTTTTTGATGGAATAGATGAAAGTTAAACAAGTTTGACCCCACAAATGAGAGAAATAGTGGATTTTGGGAGGTAAATCTCCAACGAACATGGCTTTAAGGATTATTTTAATATGGACTCTTTGGATTACTTTAACCTGAACTCTCTTAATAGTGGTCTACCCTTCTTAAAGTGTCCATGATCAAAACAATAACTTGTTCGAGATGTTGTATGGATCGTAAACTTAGGTCATAGATGTACTAGAACATCTTATTAAAACTCGAGGGCATAATAGAGGAATGAATCAACGATTCATCTACTTTATATGGATGTTTTAGCAAAATCATCTTAATAAATTACTAATTAAACTCCCTAAAATCAATTGATAAACATTCAATAATTTGGGATAAAACCTATATATAAACAACTCTAATTTTTGACCCAAGTTGAGCATTTTATTTTAAGCATTGTTTAAACTTAATTTTTTCTCTATTATACTCTTTAATCAACTAATTAACATTGCTCAAAGGAACAAAATCAATAAATATTACAAAATAAAATAAACAAAAATCTAACATTGTATATTCTGAACATACTTTATCTTTATTAATTTTATTTCGCTTTACTTAACCTGAAAAAATCTTTAAAAAATAGGTTAATTATGCATATATTGTATATAAACTAGTTATTATAATTAAAATTTATTAAAAATAGGAAAAAAAATAAAAATGATTAAAAGTAAGTGTTTTTAATCCTTGAAAATGCTTGCAAAAATATTTGATTGTGTATTTGATCTCTTTTGATTTTTTTGGTCAATATGAAACTTGTAGATCTCATCTAGATTTACAACTTTTATGTTTTGATTTTTTCCTAATTCAATTTGTGAGTATTTTATTTTGATCTTTTTTTCTCTTTTTAATTTTTTATTGGGCCTTGTGGCGCTCTCTAAAGCAGCCACGAAGCCCGCTTCTTTAGCGCCACCTGCCCTCTTCTCCACCATTAGATACTCTTTCCCTCGCTTTTGTCCGCACTGCCCATTTCTGCCCTGCTTACTGCCCTTGGATCAGATCTGCTGATCTAATCTAAGCTGTTTGCCCACGCTTTGATCTCACCCGTTGGATCCCCTGATCTGATGGTGGGGCGTTGTCAACTACCTCTAGTAACAGCCTACCCAGGCGTTACACCATACCAAGCCCACTCCCCCTTCCTATTTCACTACTCCCTTCGAGCTCTTCTCCACATCGTAATGCCACCACCATGTAACTCGAGTGTCTCCCACCTTCACGGAACCATTACCTAGTCACTTACTACCCTCTAGGGCGTCCTTTCACTCGTTTCAAAACCCACAACCACCACTTGTAATGTTTGGACCTCCGCCCAAAAAACCCCATCTTTGCCCATCTTCTCTCGTATTCACAACTCTAAGGAGGAAGGGCGAGCTCCGACGAGCTTCTTTGTGACATGAACAACTTGATTGTCGAGCGAAGTCCCCCAATTTCCAGTTGCGATCCACGACGTTCGCCGTGCTGCAGCTCCGCCTCCCACAACTGCTGAGCTCCGTGGAACAACCGCCTACGTCTAGCCACAGCCTAGGAGCATACCTTAGCTCCAACCCAGGCAACTCTACACCGCCTCCATTTCACATGTTCTGTCGACACCTCCAGGTACTCCACCCTCTCAATTTCTCCAATTTACCACGTACACCCCCATACACGTGAGACCCTCTTCAGGGTCCGAATAGCTTTGCCACTATCTCTCGTATCTGTCGACCCCTCGATTGCCCTCTCCCCCTTCTCCATTGTCTCCTCCACCTCGCCCTGCTTCCAGGTCTTGCTTAAACCTGGAGCTCCAAGTCCCATCTCTTCTCGACCCTCAAAGGACCCCAATCCACTTACCGGTGTATCGAGCTCCATTTCTAACTCTGTATGACTCGACCCCTTCACTGATCAAACAACAAGGAGGGACTCCAATCTCCTCCTCCACCTCCGATGAACCTACGTCAACACGTCACTCTGCGCTTTGCGGGAGCCATCTCGAGCCACCATCATCTTCGTCAAGTCTTCTACGAGTTATCTAGAGCCTCCACCTTATCACAACTCAATTTTCACGCTTTGAGGAGGTCGCCGGGGACAATCCCTTCTGCCGCTGCTCGAGGAGGAGGAGGAAGGAGAAGCAGCTGCCTCTGGATCTTGATCTAACGACATCTGCACTCTAGGAGACCCAGCCATTTGATCAACAACTGAGAGTTTGCAGCCATCAAATTTCGTCTACCCGAGCCATCGAGCCTCTAGCGGTCCCGATCCACCTCGCCAAGCCACGTGGATCCCTCGCATAACGCCTGCACGAGGGTGGACATTTTGTGACCAACCCCTGCCTTCTTTTGATAATTGCAGAAATATGCCTGCTCTTAGGGGTAATTTGCAGAGGCACCCAAGCAGCTTCTTGAAATTACAGATAAGAACCTCCCAAGGATCAAATTGAGAAGAAAACTTTATTGTTATATTGCAAGTTAGTCCTTATCACTTATTTTGAGCATATCTTTATCATACGAAATCTATTTTTAGCATATAATATGTCATTTTCAAGCTTGAATAGTGCTTTTTAATTCTAAATATTTGGTGGACATATTGGACCTTGTTTTTAATTAAAAATCGTCTGAGGATTCCTTTGATCTGTGTAGGCACAATTTGACTTATTTTGCTATTATAATGTGAGGATATATCTTAATTTTTATAGTGACTTATGCTAGATCTTTAGATATATTTTCGTTCATGATATTGATAAACTTTTGAGGATTAAATCACAAGAAATTTAGGAGAAAGACTATTTGGAAGATTTTATCAGCTCTCATAAACTGCATGATTATTTATTTCTTACCCCTTTTGACATGCCGCTCTGAGTTTCATGAATTATATATTTCTTGAGTTTAATTCTTCTTGATCTGTGAACTTATCTTGAGGATTGATGAATCTGTGATTCATCACATCAAAAGTCAAAAATAGAGCCTTGTTCCCGAGAAAATAGAGGCATATTTCCTTTTATCTTGCATAAATAACACTCATGCATGCATCCATAATTCATGCATTTTAGCAGCTCTCTGCATTTAAATAAGAAGCCAAAAATCCCCTGTACAATATCCCTTCATCAAATAAACTCTTCTCTATAATATATGTATATACTCCTTAATAAATATAGGGAAGAAAGCCACAAATCACCTTGTAAAATAGCCTAAATACCCTGAGCACCCTTGTACATTAAAACACACATAAAGCCCGCATACAGACTCCTACTTCGGTCTACTCACTATTAGAATACTACATATCAAAAGACCTTCAAAATAAAACTAATTTCATTGAAATTGGAGCTTGTATGAGGAACTTGGGTTTTTGGGTCATTTTGTATACTACCTATGTATATTTATGTATCTTTGTATTTATGTACCATGTTTGACCTCATCTCCGTCTTTGGTCAACATGAAACTTATAGATCTCATCAAGATCTACAACTTTCATGTTTTGAGTTTTTCCAAATTCAGCCTCCTCCTCTTTCTACACGTGTTTTCCCCTTCAACCATTCACAGCAGGCCACGTGGCGCCCTCTGATTGCGCCACGCGGCCCGCTGACCTTTGTCTGGTCCGCCTGCGATTCCCACCGTTGGATCGCGCTTCAGATCCAACGGCCCAGACCCGACCACGTGCGCGCACTCCCTCAGCCATCAGATCCACCAGCTCCTCATCTCCACCGTCCCTTAGCGCCGCGCTCTCAGCGAGCCACGTGGCGGCATCTACGCCGCTCGATCACGCCTCCGATCCTCTCATCACAGTGTGCCACGCGTCACCTCTTGAACCCTTAGATCGCATCACCTTGACCGGATCCTAGCCGCTCGCCCGCGCCTCGCCCCCATTACGCCACGTGTCTTCCCCCGATTCCATCCATCGCATCACCAGATCTAATCACGCCCGCTCACTTTGCGCTTCGATCTGGCCGTCGGATCACAAGATCCAACGACCAGGACTTCGTCCCCTACCTCGGGCACCCCCTCTCTCCCCACGATCTCCGCCTTGCGGGAGGGGCTGCCCCTTCCTATTCTTGGCCGCACTCCAGCCAACCTCGCCGGCCACTGACCACCCCACGATCATCCCCACTCATCCCTCTCCCTCGCCAGCTTCCCTCGCACACCACCATCTCCGCCACACTCGCCCCACGACAGCCATGAACTTCGCCACTCACCCAGCTCTGCCGTCACCTTCCTCCTATAAATACTCGCCCTCCGGCCACCTTCATCGCCATCCGCCACTCCAGAGAGGAACCTAGAGCTCGGAGCTCTCGATTGGTGACAGGAATTGAGGGATTCCTTGAGCGAAGACGGCCCTTCTTCTCCGGCGAGATCCCACGGTGCACCGCCGTGTCGCAGCCGCCCTCCGAGTAGCTGCACGAGCTCGAGGCTTTACCGACCTCTGGAGCGACGACCTGGAGCCCAAGACTGAGCCCAAACCCCAGGTAACCTCCTCCATTTCTTCTCCGATCATCTCCTTCGTTTTCCTTGATCTTCTCCGCATTTATTCGCCGTCCACGGACATCTCCTCGCCTCCTCGACACTCCGACGAGCTCCGCGACGGAGCTCTCATCCTCGCTGACCCCTCCGCATCGCCGTTCACTCCACAACAACCACCATCGACCTGCAGCTCCGCCACCTGGCCGGAGCTCTGTCACCCGACCACCCCCTTCTCCGCAGGCCTCACAGTTCACTTCACCTTCTCCACAATCACACGCACAAGCTTCGGCTATTCTTCTAACCTCTGCAGGTACCCGAACCATCATTGGCCGGAGCCTCGTCGGAGCTCTCCTCGAGCTTCATCGATCAGGAGCTCCCAGCCCTCCTCCAGCCATCCAGAGACCACCGGAGGCTTCGCCGTCCTCTTCCGAGTCTTCCGAGCTAGGTGGGAGCTGACGAAGCTCACCACCGGAGCCTGGCAGTCGAGGCGGAGCTCAGCAGCCCTCACCGGAGCGCAGCCATCTCCTCCGCAGGCGGCGGAGGCCCGTTGAAGGAGAAGGAGCAGCAGCCGTTCGATCCTCAGATCGAACGGCCCTCGTCCCGCCACGCGTACCATTACCGCCATCGTCCTCGACCGTCGATCTCACCGCGGATCAGACGCTTCATCCGCTGCCACGCGTCTTCACCGACCACCCTTGGATCAATCTTGATCCAAGGGCCTTCAGGCCGCCACGTCGCCCTATCCGAGCCTCCGCCTCCAAGCCTAGGCTCGGGTACTCCGAAGCAAACCCGAGCCTCCGAAGCCCTCCGAACCTAGGCCGCCCCACGTGAGGAGCACGTGCGGCCTGGGTTAATTGCACCAACACCCCTGGAAGTTTCAAGAATTGCAGAAAGGTCCCTGTGAAGCAGACATCACGTGAGGCGCACGTGATTCGTGGAGAAATTGCATAGAAGTCCTGCATAGTATAGGTAATTGCATTTTAGTCCCTGTCAGCACGTTTATTTATTGAAATTTTATTTTTCCAGTATTGCATTTATACCCTTGTGTTTGCACGTGTCCATAGCATGCATTTTTCATCATTTTGAAATTCCAAAAATTGCAAGTTGTTGAGAATTTTGTCCTCTATCTTTATGTACACGTGTCTGATTTTTGTTGGCTTCATTGAATTATCAATAAATTAATTGGTTCATTTGTGACATATTTTGCCCAGTGATGCCTTTTGATTTTTAATTAAATATCAGTGCCTTCAAAAATCACCAAAAATTCACAGTAGCTTAAGGACATTATTTTTGACACTCCATAAAAATTTCATGTCATTTGCACGCATAATGAGGCCTGAATAAATAGTTGAGTGATTTCCTTTAAATAATTTTAATTAATTCATTTCACAGTGGATTTTGGTTCTGTTAATTTTCCTAGGTCCCTAATCATTAGACCTTCCTAGGATAATTTTAGTTCTTGGAGAATTGTGGTTTGATATTTATTAAAAATTAAACACTGAAAATCACTCTGTCTGTTTGTTTAATTCACAGTAAATTTATCTTGAGTCGAAAAATTCCAAAAAAATTAGTGTAGCTTAATTTCATTCCATTTCATAATCTGACCAAGTTTCATAATTTTTGGACTTCTTTTGATATCTTAAATTGATTTAATCTCAACTTGGCTGGATTTTTGCATGTGTCTGCATTGAAAATTAAAAATACCAAAAAAAAATTGTTCCCCGAATATCAAACACTTGTAAATTGTTGTAATCAACCTAAGGAGACAGTTGCCTCCCTGAGATCGACCTTGGACTCCACCAAGTAAAAAAATATCACTGCTTAAAATTGACCCAAAATCTGTCTTAAGTGGTATTTGATCAACCTCCCGTATCCGACTGCAACGAACACTTAAAATTGATTTGGAACATTAATTTGCCCGAATTAACAAAGGGTGCGGGAGGCGTATCAAAATGGCGCCGTTGCCGGGGAGGCACGGCTTAGGCTAATTGTAGCATATTTTTGAGTGTTTGATCTTCTAATCTCCGGGTAGTCTGACCCCCGGTTTTTCTTGTGATTATTTCTCTCATTTAGTTCCTTTGCATTATTTCATTTTTGTGTCACTCTCTGACCTTCATTTAATTTTTGTGCGAGGACCGCGAGGAGTCGGCGACGCTTCAAGGACTTAGCATTTAGATTGTGTGGAGAGAAAGAGAGGCATTGTATTTTTTTTTTTAATTATTTTTCTTTTGCATTATTTCCAGTGGTTCCCGTTTGGGATCTCACGCGTGTAAATATAGTGGAAAACCGTGTCCCGTGTGCTGTGTGGATTGATTGGTAATTTAGCTTGCACTAGCGGCTCCTCGAGCTACTCTAGGACTTGTTTGTGCTCGTAATCAATAGGACCACACAACACCCTTAAAAGACGCACCTAGACCGCAGGACTTAGTTCAAATTAAACCGTTCTTCACGTTAATAGAACTGCCTGTCTAGGAGCGACTTTCATCGCTTGCATTTGCATATAGGGTAGAGTTTTCAATTCTGTATAGCATCCTGCATCAAGAAGCGAAGGACCACTGTAAGTATTCTCTACTTGGCATACGCATCATAGATTTCAACTTGCATCGGCTTTTCTCGATTTCCCCCCCTCTGATTTTCTCACTTAATTAAAAAGGAAATTGGGACTGTCCGATAGGCGTGCTTTGTGGTGATTAATTACAGTGATAACCTAATTTTAAAACTGGGACTGCTAACAGTATTGACCATAAAAAGGGAATAAAAGCTGAAAATTGTTTGCGGGAGACTAATCCCCGACCTTGTTTTCAGGCTGAGTGAGGGTACCTGAGTGTGTGTGAACACCCTAAGGTAGAGCCAAATCCCCGTCTTCCATATCACGTTCCAACTGATCCTAGCAAATATCACAAGCCGAATATTTTCAGACTCTTTGACTAGTACCAAGTAGCCTCCGCCTGTCTCAGGTAGATAGGGGTGAAATTGCGGTACTTCGCGACAAGTTGCTAGTAACCCTCCGGGGCGAAGTTCCAGCCTTGTCAGCCTCCGCCTGCTTGCAGGTAGATAGGGGCATGGTCACTGAGTCCATCGGCTTGGGATAGGAGCGAAGAAAGGAAGGAGCGGCGGTATCTTAGACGACAGGATAGACAGGGAAGACGCATCCGGCTCTGAGCCGACTTCCCTCTAGGCCGCGTAATCCTTGCTAGATTTGCTTGAAAATCACACTTAAAAACTACAAGATAAATTGGACTCAACTTTGAGTCCTTCACTGTGTTGAGTGTGAATCCAGGGTCTTGGATTGATCTTGTGCTTGCTTCAGGTAGAAGTAAAATCCTATCTTCTTCTTGCTTCACCAAGATGAGTGACTGGGGAGACCTCGACGCACCGTTCACTGATCTTTCTCTGAGTCCCCCAAGTAACTCGTCTTTTCCGGTCCGAGCGCACCTTGGACCACCCAGGACTCATGACCCTCTTGAGTCCTGGTTCCCTCTTGCTCAGGGTGGTTACCCTCAAACCTACCCTTCTATCTCCTCTGAGATTACCAAGGAAGATCATTGCCTCGGTAGTCCCTTACTTGATTCAACCTCTAACACCGACCTCATTTTCCAATCCCCAGAAGTAGAGGAAGAAATGCCGCCAAAGATGCCGCCTGATGAGGACCAGATGAGACAAATTCTAAGACGCCTTGCTGAAGCTGAACAGAAAAATGCTGATCTTACTGCACGAATGGGGCGAATAATAGTAGCTGAAGGGATCGACCGACCAATGGTCGATACCTATAACCCGGCGGAGAACGAAATCCAGAATTGGCTAGCACCTGCAGTTCCCGACCAGGCATTCGAGCTGAAGCCCCACTTCCTTAGCCTGCTGCCGAAGTTCAACGGAAACCTAAGCGAAGAGCCGTACACTTTCCTCCGTGACTTCGAACTAGTCTGCAATAATCTGAGCCATCCCAATGTTGGCCAAGATTATATCCGACTGAAAGCCACCCCATTTGCCTTAGGAGATAAGGCTGCACATTGGCTGAAGAACCTAGGGGTGGTCTGTACTACCTGGATGCAGTTCAAGGACCTCTTCTTAAAGAAGTTCTACCCACTCAGTAGAACCAATCAAATGCGAACAAAGATTGCCAGCTTCGCCCAAGGACCCTGCGAACCGTTCCACGAGGCGTGGGACAGGTTCAATGACTTAGTACAGAAATGCCCATGCCACGGCATTTCTAAGGCGATCTTAGTCCAGACCTTGTTCTGCGGACTAACCCCAGAGATGCAGGGGTTAGTCAGCGCCGCCTGCGGAGGAAGCTATCTAAACAAGAACGAGCACGCCGTATGGAAAATCCTAGAACAGATGGCAGAAACCGGCAGGTCACAGGCCACAAGGGCCTATCAGTCGTCTCCCTCGATTCTATCCAATGAGACGACTAGAAGGACTGTTGCAGATCTGACAGAGGACCTCATCCCCAGCATGGGGATGATTGCAGACAAGCTTACTATGGTCGAGCAGATCCACAAGAGAGTCGCGGAGATGGAGTCTCTTTCGAGCCTTCCCAAGAAGGTGGAGGAACTCTCTGAAAAGGTAGCCAAGATTAAGCTACCCACCCCTTCTGCACCACCTGTACCTGTACATCGAGTCCATCTTGTACAGGAACAGGCACCGGGGTCTCAGAGCAGCTGGGATCAGACTTACACCCAGCAGAACCATCATGCACCCCCACCAGTACAGACAGAGTACGAGGAGCCTCCGCCCGTTTACGAGATCAACGGGCTCTGGTATAGCCGCGACCCACTAGTCCGGCAAATCGAGATGGGGAAGGACCAGGCACACCGCCCATCCCCAGTCTACCAGGAGACCAGGCCCGTCACAATCCCGCGATATCAGTCCAGGCCAGAACAAGGGTACCAGCCGCAGCAGCGCACCTATCAGCAGGGGCCAGCACCGCCCCATCAGCAGCAGTATCGGCATGGCCAGCAGGGCCAGTTCAGGACCGCATCCACTCAGCAGCAGGCCCAGCCCACCGAATTGGAGTCCCTCACCTTGGCGATCCAGACCCTGTCTGATAGGGTCCAGCAGATGCAGAACGACTACCTGGACATGAGAACCGACATCAATCGGGTCTCTCGTGCTCAGGACCAACAAATGGCGCCAAGGACTCCAATTCCCGCACAGGTTCAGGCCAACCCAAATAGCATACATCAAGGCCAGAACCGACCCCGAGATCAGGTATACTATTCAGATAATTATTTATCTGAACATGAGATCCTCTCGTATGATAATGTTAACCATATGTCCCTCAGGAGCGGAAGGACCGTGACCATACCTGATCGGGCACGGGCACCACAGGAAGGAACCTCCGAAATTCGACCTGAGGAGAATTCGGAGGAGGAAGAGGAGGAGCACCACCACCGCCAGCGGAAGAAGAGGACATCTGAGTCCTCGAAGCACCAGCCCCGTAGTCATCCCGAGTCCGACGACACCGATGAGCCCGCACCTCCATCTGAGGAGGACCAGCCAGAAGAAGCGGAAGAAGCATCACCGGTTTCGCCCAAGCATTTCCCTTTTCGTCAGAGTCAGAGTCAGAGTCTGTATAAAAGTCCGAGTCAGAGTCTTGTTAAGAACTCAGTTTCAGCAGCTAATGAAGATATTTCAGTTCCAGAACCTGAGTTAATAATCCCTTTCCCCCAAGCTCTCAAGGGTGGGAAGAAGAAAAACAAAAAAATTCAAAAAGATGACCCTGAGATGGCTGAGTTTTGTAACAAACATATCAAGGTCACAATCCCCTTTGACAAGTTCGTGGAAATGACCCCTGCATTCCAAAAATACCTTAAGGTGAGATGCACACCTACTAGGGTTAGCAGGAAAACCAAAAGCCGTGTTGAGAAACACGTCCTGTCAGTAGCCACAACTTGTGCAATAAAGAACTCGTTTCCTCGGAAACGAAGAGACATGGGTGCACACTATGTAGTGAGTCATGTTGATGACATCGCGTTTGCACGCACTCTCCTGGACAATGGTTCCTCGATCAACTTGATGCCCACAGCTCTTTATGAGCGGCTCAATCTCGGACCTCTTAGGAAATCTAGAGCTATTCTTCAGTTTGCAGACAAATCCACTAAGAAGTCCCAAGGAGAATTAAGGAACATTGTGATCAAAGTCGAGGGGCAAGAATACATGGTGGACTTCACTGTCCTTGATATGGAAACCCCTCGTAATTGGAGAGAATCCCAGATTATCTTGGGTAGGCCCTTCCTCAGAACAGCAGGGGCCTTATTCGATTATAAGAATGGGAAAATTCAGTTCCAAACTCCAGGCGGAGATGAGGAACTAGAGATGAGGCAGACCAGATGGCAGAGACCAGACTCCGAATCCAGCACCGAGTACTCTTCTATCGAAACAGACAGTACACATGTAGACTTAGTTGGGCCATGGAGACAGAACCCAGCCAGCACCGATATGTCCATCTCCTTTGAAGATGATCCAGTGCATGAGTCAGTCTACGAGATCCTCAGGAACGAGTACAGCCCTGAGCCTGCATCACCCTACATCTTCGATGACACAGAGGCCCAAGTAGGCCTGTCAGTCCTTACATCCTTAGGACAATCGGAAGATGAGGATGACGAGTCGGACGAGGCGTTTGCCGATTGCATGGAGACCTTTGACGATCCGACTCCAGAGCCGAGCTTGGTGGCAGCCGCTGCAGAACAGGATCCAGCCACTGCCAACACCGAACCAGATCAGATTGAGCCAGACTTCTTAGACGATCATACCATTCCTGAGCTCAAACCCCTACCCACAACACTGAAATATGCCTTCCTTGCGGGCCAAGATAAGAAATTTCCGGTCATTATCAGTTCGCATTTGACCGAGGAGCAGGAATCTCGCTTGCTAGAGATCCTGGAGAAGAACCGCAAGGCAATAGGCTGGAGCATTTCCGATCTCCACGGGATAAATCCCGCTCTGTGTTCGCACCATATATACTTGGAGAATGAAGCCAAACCCTCTCGTGAATTCCAACGTCGGTTGAATCCAAATCTACGAGAGGTTGTGAAGAAAGAGATAGAAAAATGGTGCGACGCGGGTTTCATTTACCCAATCTCCGATTCTAAGTGGGTGGCCCCAATCCATGTTGTCCCGAAAAAGTCGGGAATTCAGACGACCACCAATGAGGACGGAGAGGAGATCGTGACAAGAGTACCCACGTCGTGGCGCGTCTGTGTGGATTACAGACGCCTGAATGCCGCGACGAAAAAGGATCATTTCCCCCTACCATTTATTGATCAGATTTTAGAAAGACTAGCGGGGAAAGAATTCTTTTGTTTTCTTGATGGGTTCTCGGGCTACAATCAAGTAGCCATAGCTCCGGAGGACCAGGAAAAGACCACTTTCACATGCCCCTTTGGTACCTATGCTTTCAGGCGCATGCCTTTTGGGCTATGCAATGCTCCAGGTACTTTTCAAAGGTGCATGATTGCTGTATTCGCCGAAATGGTCGGCGAATTCCTGGAAGTCTTCATGGACGACTTCTCGGTCCACGGCGACTCTTTTGATTCCTGCCTTAGGAATCTGGACCGAGTCCTCAAAAGATGTTGTGAGGTCAATCTGGTGCTCTCCTGGGAGAAAAGTCACTTCATGGTGACGGAGGGCATAGTGTTGGGGCATGTCATCTCCAAGAGAGGAATGGAGGTTGACCCTGCCAAGGTGGATGTGATCAGACGACTCCAACCACCAACCAACGTACGGCAGTTGCGGTCGTTCCTCGGGCATGTCGGATTTTACCGGAGATTTATAAAGGATTTTTCTAAGATTGCCCGACCGCTAACTGAGCTTTTAGGCAAAGACGCGGAGTTTATTGTCGATCACAAGTGTCTTGAGGCCTTTAAGCGATTACAAGGAATGATCATGGACGCACCCATTTTACAAGCCCCAGATTGGTCTCTCCCTTTTGAGATCATGACGGATGCATCAGATTATGCTGTTGGGGCTGTATTGGGACAAAGAAGAGATGGCGTCCCGTTTGCAATCCACTACGCAAGCAAAGTGCTTGATTCTGCTCAGCGTAACTATACAGTTACCGAAAAGGAAATGCTTGCGGTAGTATTTGCCTTGGACAAATTCAGATCTCATTTAATCGGATCCAAGGTAACTGTGTTCACAGACCACACGGCACTACGATACTTGATGGAGAAGAAGGACGCGAAGGCGCGTCTTCTTCGTTGGATTTTACTTCTCCAGGAGTTTGATTTGGACATCCGTGATAAACCTGGAAAGAAGAACGTAGTAGCCGATCATCTCTCTCGTCTCGAAGATCTTAATACTTCCGAGGTTTCCCCGATTCGAGACTCCTTCCCTGACGAGTCGATTTTTGTTATCGACTCACTTCCATGGTATGCCAATATCGTGAACTATCTTGTCTCCAAGAAGGTTCCCGAGGATTGGCCCAAGAGCCAAATTGACCGATTAAAGTCGGATGCTAGACACTACCATTGGGAGGATCCGATCCTTTTCTTTGAAGGACCGGATTGTGTCTGGAGACGTTGTATTCCTCAGGAGGAATACCAGAGTGTCCTTTCTTTATGCCATAGCTTAGAGGCAGGAGGACACCACTCCGGGAAGAGGACCGCATGGAAGGTACTTCAATGTGGCTTTTACTGGCCGACTCTGTTTCGCGATGCCACCGCCTTCGCGAAGTCGTGCCCAGTTTGCCAGAGAATGGGAGGAACCGTTGGTTCCAAGGATGAGATGCCAATGCAGCCGGTCATCATTTGTGATGTCTTTGACGCCTGGGGCATCGATTTCATGGGCCCATTCCCTGTCAGCCACGGGTTTGAATACATTCTTCTTGCGGTTGACTATCTGTCCAGATGGGTGGAGGCTATCCCGACCCGAGCCGCAGACAGCAGGACTGTCTGTAAATTTATCCGAGAACACATCATCTCTAGGTTCGGGATCCCCAAAATAATGATATCAGATGGGGGTAGCCACTTTGTGAATCGGGAGGTGAAGAAACTCCTGAAGGACTACGGCATCGAACACCGTGTCGCTAGTCCTTACCACCCACAAACCAATGGTATGGCTGAGGTGTCAAATAGGGAGGTGAAAACCATATTGCAAAAGCTCGTCCGCCCAGACAGGAAGGACTGGTCTCAGATCTTGGATCAAGTCCTCTGGGCATATAGGACGGCTTACAAGACACCGTTAGGCACCTCCCCATTCCGAATGGTATTCGGAAAGCCGTGCCATTTGCCCGCAGAGTTAGTGCACAAATCAGAATGGGCAATAAAGAAGGTCAACTGGAACACACACCTGGGCCAAAAACAGAGAGACATGGATCTGAATGAGCTTGTGGAAGTCAGAAACCGAGCATACGACAACAGTGTGGTGTACAAGGACAAGGTGAAGCGTTGGCACGATAGATATATCAGACGAAAGACCTTTGTTCCTGGACAAAAGGTATGGTTGTTCAATGCCAGGCTGAAGACTTTCCAAGGCAAACTGAAATCCAAGTGGACGGGACCATTTGTAGTCCGAACGGTGCATGATAGTGGATGTGTCGAGATCTCAGATCTCGCAGATGACGCACCGACATTCCTAGTAAATGGGCAGCTGTTGAAGCACTTCGTCGAATCCAATGAACAGTTAGTCCATGTGGAGGAGATTATATTCATGCGCGAGACAGATACAGCAGATACATCTCAAGCCGTGCATGAGACCTTGCAGCAATGAACTCCAGCCATCAGCAGCATCTTCAGAAGATTCAGACCGACTCATTTGTATATACATCATTCTTCCTGTATATCCTATCCTCTACCTCCTCGATTCTAGTAACCCATCCCCACATCATAAAATCATTATCTCAGACTATACTTAGGATGACCAGATCCTAAGTATAGGGGGGAGGGGTCGCCCGAGTCAATTCATTGTACATTCTCCAGATCACATCGGTCCTCATACTCATTGCCTACCGATACTTAGGCTGACCTGAGCCTAAGTATAGGGGGGACCGATGCCCGCGTATATATACTCATCCATTCCCCATCTTTCCCTCGTCCGCCCCATTTTTGATCTTCTTCTACACTTAGGCTGCCAGAGCCTAAGTATAGGGGGGCGGGACGACTTCTATGCTTTCTATTTCTTTCCTACGCTTAGCACGAGCTATGTCTTTTTCCTCGCTCTCTGTGCTCTGAGGACATAGCACACGCTAAGTATAGGGGGGCGTGTATATATTACATATATACTTTACCCATAGCTCGTACTTTAGCGTATTTTTGTATATATTTTACAATAATTACGGGTGGGTAAAAATCGATAAATAAAAAAAAAAAAAATTTGGTATACTTGTATAATATGTACTATATGTATAATACTTGTATAAAAAGTTGTAAAATTCTTGTAAAACATACTTTTGTAAATAATTGTTGTATACCAGAAAAATAAAACAAAAAGGCTTCTTATTTACTCTTGCACATCATCTCTGCATAAAGAGTCTTGCACCTTCATAGCATGACATCTCATCTCATCTGCATATTTCTGCATATGCAAAGTGAAAAGCTAGTGGGTTCTGAACCAAGTTATGAGTAGATATTGAGAATGGACTTGATTTAACCTTAATCTACCTAATTTCAGAGGAACCTTATAGGAACTGGAGTTAAGATTTCTCAGGTCAAGAGACTTAATTCTTTGAGTCCGCAGGTCTATGTTCACATGTCATCTTGACTAGTCTAAGTAGAATAGCTCGTGCATACGCAGGATTCTTTTAGATAATGACCTAACTTGGACAAGCACAATGCACATAGCTCTTCATTGATGAGGTGTTGAGGAAGTAGTTTCCTTTGGCTTGGGGTAGCATATGAGGGTAGTACTTCTAGGCGGAACCTCTCTTCTTCTTCTAGTGAAGGAAGTGCGTCTCAACTTGGTATAGTGGTGATGAAGGCTAAGGACGGGATGCTGTGGGTTGCAATAATGCTTCAAAAGAGGGATAGTCTACTGGCTCAAGAGGAAAAACTCCTGATGTATTTGCTGCACCTTGAATATAGTTCCAAAAAAAAAAAAAAAAAATATATGCAAGAAAGAACTCCAAAAAAATCAGACAGGTCCAAGAAAAAGAATAATACCTGTCGGAGTATGTATATTAGCAAGGAAAATGCAGCTGGATGACTTGGCTACACTGGTCAGGCATCCCGGGATAGCTGGCTACACTGGCCACCTTCCATTCTTTTCTCTACCCCCTCCTCTTGGGTTGGTTGCACTTGAACTTAGAAGGGAATACCCCGCTCCTCGAGGAAAGAGTTACTGGACCAGGTTATTGAGTTACCTTGTTAGAGGAGGCTGGTTCCGAGTCATTTCTGATATGGAGAGCTATATCTCACTTACACAGTACAAGTAAGAATCATAGTCATCAGAAATTTGCGTTTGAGGAATTATTCTGACCTGACTGTTAAGGCGTCTTGAATAGAAGACTTGTGGAACTTGAAGTCTGTTAGGTCTTAAGTTCAGGTCCAAATAAGGTTCCGCCACACAATCAATCCAAAGGTCGAGTCAGGCTCCATTTTCAACTTTTGTTCATGACCTTGGTATGGAACCCAAAATCATTTCACTCTTGCATTTCATTTAGTTGCTCGGGGACGAGCAAGGTTTAAGTATAGGGGGTTGATGAATCTGTGATTCATCACATCAAAAGTCAAAAATAGAGCCTTGTTCCCGAGAAAATAGAGGCATATTTCCTTTTATCTTGCATAAATAACACTCATGCATGCATCCATAATTCATGCATTTTAGCAGCTCATCTGCATTTAAATAAGAAGCCAAAAATCCCCTGTACAATATCCCTTCATCAAATAAACTCTTCTCTATAATATATGTATATACTCCTTAATAATATAGGGAAGAAAGCCACAAATCACCCTTGTAAAATAGCCTAAATACCCTGAGCACCCTTGTACATTAAAACACACATAAAGCCCGCATACAGACTCCTACTTCGGTCTACTCACTATTAGAATACTACATATCAAAAGACCTTCAAAATAAAACTAATTTCATTGAAATTGGAGCTTGTATGAGGAACTTGGGTTTTTGGGTCATTTTGTATACTACCTATGTATATTTATGTATCTTTGTATTTATGTACCATGTTTGACCTCATCTCCGTCTTTGGTCAACATGAAACTTATAGATCTCATCAAGATCTACAACTTTCATGTTTTGAGTTTTTCCAAATTCAGCCTCCTCCTCTTTCTACACGTGTTTTCCCCTTCAACCATTCACAGCAGGCCACGTGGCGCCCTCTGATTGCGCCACGCGGCCCGCTGACCTTTGTCTGGTCCGCCTGCGATTCCCACCGTTGGATCGCGCTTCAGATCCAACGGCCCAGACCCGACCACGTGCGCGCACTCCCTCAGCCATCAGATCCACCAGCTCCTCATCTCCACCGTCCCTTAGCGCCGCGCTCTCAGCGAGCCACGTGGCGGCATCTACGCCGCTCGATCACGCCTCCGATCCTCTCATCACAGTGTGCCACGCGTCACCTCTTGAACCCTTAGATCGCATCACCTTGACCGGATCCTAGCCGCTCGCCCGCGCCTCGCCCCCATTACGCCACGTGTCTTCCCCCGATTCCATCCATCGCATCACCAGATCTAATCACGCCCGCTCACTTTGCGCTTCGATCTGGCCGTCGGATCACAAGATCCAACGACCAGGACTTCGTCCCCTACCTCGGGCACCCCCTCTCTCCCACGATCTCCGCCTTGCGGGAGGGGCTGCCCCTTCCTATTCTTGGCCGCACTCCAGCCAACCTCGCCGGCCACTGACCACCCCACGATCATCCCCACTCATCCCTCTCCCTCGCCAGCTCCCTCGCACACCACCATCTCCGCCACACTCGCCCCACGACAGCCATGAACTTCGCCACTCACCCAGCTCTGCCGTCACCTTCCTCCTATAAATACTCGCCCTCCGGCCACCTTCATCGCCATCCGCCACTCCAGAGAGGAACCTAGAGCTCGGAGCTCTCGATTGGTGACAGGAATTGAGGGATTCCTTGAGCGAAGACGGCCCTTCTTCTCCGGCGAGATCCACGGTGCACCGCCGTGTCGCAGCCGCCCTCCGAGTAGCTGCACGAGCTCGAGGCTTTACCGACCTCTGGAGCGACGACCTGGAGCCCAAGACTGAGCCCCAAACCCCAGGTAACCTCCTCCATTTCTTCTCCGATCATCTCCTTCGTTTTCCTTGATCTTCTCCGCATTTATTCGCCGTCCACGGACATCTCCTCGCCTCCTCGACACTCCGACGAGCTCCGCGACGGAGCTCTCATCCTCGCTGACCCCTCCGCATCGCCGTTCACTCCACAACAACCACCATCGACCTGCAAGCTCCGCCACCTGGCCGGAGCTCTGTCACCCGACCACCCCCTTCTCCGCAGGCCTCACAGTTCACTTCACCTTCTCCACAATCACACGCACAAGCTTCGGCTATTCTTCTAACCTCTGCAGGTACCCGAACCATCATTGGCCGGAGCCTCGTCGGAGCTCTCCTCGAGCTTCATCGATCAGGAGCTCCAGCCCTCCTCCAGCCATCCAGAGACCACCGGAGGCTTCGCCGTCCTCTTCCGAGTCTTCCGAGCTAGGTGGGAGCTGACGAAGCTCACCACCGGAGCCTGGCAGTCGAGGCGGAGCTCAGCAGCCCTCACCGGAGCGCAGCCATCTCCTCCGCAGGCGGCGGAGGCCCGTTGAAGGAGAAGGAGCAGCAGCCGTTCGATCCTCAGATCGAACGGCCCTCGTCCCGCCACGCGTACCATTACCGCCATCGTCCTCGACCGTCGATCTCACCGCGGATCAGACGCTTCATCCGCTGCCACGCGTCTTCACCGACCACCCTTGGATCAATCTTGATCCAAGGGCCTTCAGGCCGCCACGTCGCCCTATCCGAGCCTCCGCCTCCAAGCCTAGGCTCGGGTACTCCGAAGCAAACCCGAGCCTCCGAAGCCCTCCGAACCTAGGCCGCCCCACGTGAGGAGCACGTGCGGCCTGGGTTAATTGCACCAACACCCCTGGAAGTTTCAAGAATTGCAGAAAGGTCCCTGTGAAGCAGACATCACGTGAGGCGCACGTGATTCGTGGAGAAATTGCATAGAAGTCCTGCATAGTATAGGTAATTGCATTTTAGTCCCTGTCAGCACGTTTATTTATTGAAATTTTATTTTTCCAGTATTGCATTTATACCCTTGTGTTTGCACGTGTCCATAGCATGCATTTTTCATCATTTTGAAATTCCAAAAATTGCAAGTTGTTGAGAATTTTGTCCTCTATCTTTATGTACACGTGTCTGATTTTTGTTGGCTTCATTGAATTATCAATAAATTAATTGGTTCATTTGTGACATATTTTGCCCAGTGATGCCTTTTGATTTTTAATTAAATATCAGTGCCTTCAAAAATCACCAAAAATTCACAGTAGCTTAAGGACATTATTTTTGACACTCCATAAAAATTTCATGTCATTTGCACGCATAATGAGGCCTGAATAAATAGTTGAGTGATTTCCTTTAAATAATTTTAATTAATTCATTTCACAGTGGATTTTGGTTCTGTTAATTTTCCTAGGTCCCTAATCATTAGACCTTCCTAGGATAATTTTAGTTCTTGGAGAAATTGTGGTTTGATATTTATTAAAAATTAAACACTGAAAATCACTCTGTCTGTTTGTTTAATTCACAGTAAATTTATCTTGAGTCGAAAAATTCCAAAAAAATTAGTGTAGCTTAATTTCATTCCATTTCATAATCTGACCAAGTTTCATAATTTTTGGACTTCTTTTGATATCTTAAATTGATTTAATCTCAACTTGGCTGGATTTTTGCATGTGTCTGCATTGAAAATTAAAAATACCAAAAAAAAAATTGTTCCCCGAATATCAAACACTTGTAAATTGTTGTAATCAACCTAAGGAGACAGTTGCCTCCCTGAGATCGACCTTGGACTCCACCAAGTAAAAAAATATCACTGCTTAAAATTGACCCAAAATCTGTCTTAAGTGGTATTTGATCAACCTCCCGTATCCGACTGCAACGAACACTTAAAATTGATTTGGAACATTAATTTGCCCGAATTAACAAAGGGTGCGGGAGGCGTATCAAAGATTCATCAAGGATATTGATTGTTGGGATTAAAAATCATAGTCACAGATCATGTGCTTCACCTATCTCTATTTGTTTGCATTTTCATTCTTTTGCATTACTATTTTTTTTCATGCTTTTATTTTTCGACACAGAGATCATTGTTGCAATGAGATTAATTGTTCAAGTTAATTTTAAATGATGCAACTAAAAATCGTTGCTCCTTGAGTTCAACCATGGTACACTTATCAAGTAAATTACTCCACAACATTCAAAGATTGTGATTTTTGATAGATCAATTTCTCCCACCTATACTACTATAAATTGTGTAAGTTTTGGCGTATGGACCCCTTTGTATATATGTAATAAAATTTCTTTATTTTTTTATAAAATTCATAATAACACCAATTAATTCAATTCTTTTTCTAAATTGTTTATAAAAATCAATACAAAAATACAAAAATATAACTTAAAATAATTATGAATAGATACTAATAAATCTCAAAATCTAATTGCCACAAAGCTTAATTTCCAAACCTCATAACTCTGCCATATGAACTCCGAATAGGTTTTACTCATTTTTAAAGATTATTTTACAAAATAATCTATCAAATAAAATTAATTTCATTGAAATCAGAGTTAATATGCAAAAAATAAGCTTTGGAACACTATTGGTATACTTGTATATATATATTATATTTTTCTTTATTTATTTTTTATATATATTTGCACATATTATATTTTTAAATGTTTTGTATATATTTATTTTAACTATAAAAGTGCAAAAAAATGAAAAAAACTAAAATAAAAATAAAATAATGTATTTATTGTATAGGTTCAATGTACCCATATTGTATATACTTGTATCTATTTTTACCATTAAATTATTTTCGAAAAATAGAATAAAAATATATTTAAAATATTTTTATTATTATGTAAATAAATAAAAATATTAAATCATTTAATTATTTTCTAAAATAAATAACTAAAAATAAATGTATATTGTATATATGTATTTAATACATGTAAATACGAGCATTTTGATAATTTAACTATTTAATTAATTTATTTAATTATTAAAAATCACCATAAAATAATTTATTAAATTATTAACATTATTTATTTAATGTGAAAAATATTTTCTAATTTATTTCAATTTATTTCTAACTTATTTATTATTTTATGTTTATTTATCTTTTTCTTCAGCATCAATTGATCCAGGCCAATTTGTTGACCGTCAATCAACTCACCCCCAAGGCTTGGACCCGAATACATCTCCAACTCGCCTTCTTCATCATATTTTCTTGGTCACCTCCGACACCCTTTTGACACGTTTCTTCCACCCGATTATTGCCCGTTCAACCATGATCCACGACCGATCAAGTCTCACCCAATTTCACCACACTTCACGCGTGTATTTTCGTTTGAATTTCGCTCATTGTCACCCCTTTTTAAACCTATTCCAGATCTGAATTAGGGTATCTACACAGAAGCATGTAGGTCGAATTGTGTTCGACGATATAGAGGATTCTTCATATGAATCAATATAACAATCGAATTTTACATTTAAAACAAAGATTAGATTGAGAATAATTTTCAATATGTTCCATCAATACAGACGAATAATGCATTGAAGCGTGTTTGCAATGATCTAGTCTCTAAAGCAAGATACCTCTTGTCTAAGTCCAATCTGATGGAGATAACACTTGTGGCCGCGAGGATGAGTCGTATAACTTACACAATTCAGACAAACGAGTCAACTTCTTCACCCGCCTTGGGACAGAGGATGATCACAATTTGAGAGAAAGACTTGTTGCTTAATTATTTTATTGTTTAGAGTAGGCCTTGCCTCTTCTTATATGCATATTCGATCCTTTCAGATTGTAATCCTCGTTGCAAGATCAATAGTCAAGATTGAAGGAGCTCAAGACAACTTTTAAGATTAAGAGAGATCTCAACAAATTTTAGGATTAGAACTAATAATTAATAAAAAATTGAATTATATAGTCCTAAAATAAATAAATGAATAATTATAAAATTTAAAAAAGAGAGAAAATCATCTTAGTTGGGGTAAACATGCGCAATGGTGGGACCACTATGGACGTCCATTCCAATTTAGTAAAGGATTATCTTTCCAATAATTAAAGTTAGTTTTTACTCCAACTAATTATTCATTCATCTATCTATTTTAAATAATTTATAAGATCTACAAATTATACCATTGATAAATATGATCATATTCATTGGTCCAAAACTAAATGTAAATCCAATTTATATTTATGTTGGAATTTGAATCCAATTCACATATACAATATATTTTGTGAATCTTATTTAATTTTAAATCAAGTGTCCAAAATAATGTGGATCATATTCACACTATTTCATAAAATTATTGTGGATAACACTATCAATATTAATTTTATTCTAAACAATTAAATCCAATTTAATTATCTTAATTTTCTCTCTTATCATTTTAATTGGAATTTGTTTCTATTTGAACAATCCATGGACTCTTTCATGGATACTGTTCCTTCTTTGCAGATACTTAGAGATAGGATCGAGGTACTTGTATCATCCTTATATAATGACTTGAATATTGAGATATAATCTCATATATATACCTAAAAGACCTCTCAGTGTTGTTTGATCATATTAGACAATATATTTTATCATCTCGTTGCATCTGAATCCAATTCAGAATATATCCAATATTTAGATTAAGATAGAATAATTAATTCGCTTATCAAAGTCACTAAAATCCAAACCTGTTGCATCATTCCATTGGAATGGAAGTATCATGGTATATATTTAAGATCACATTACCCTCGAGTATTCTAAATACCCATACATCCTGCATGCTGGAAGATCGTGATTAAATCTAAAGTTATGATCTCATTTGAACTGCCTTCTTCAGAGTTTTTTCATTAAGTTTCTCATTTAATCAATGAAAGTTGGTATCGATCATATACTTTTCAAAGGCATATATCATACATTCAAATCCAGTATTGTTTACAGATCAAAATGACCATCGATGAAATTTAGTTTATCTCAATATCTCAGGAGCGAGATAATGTCTTCTGATTCAATAGTGAACCTGTATGATCCCTTTGAGATATCGTATTACTCCTATACCTTTCTTTGCACACCAACATACTAGTATGTAGAATTTGATTAGGCCATCAACCTAATGGTCTGTCAAATGTACATATTCATACATATAGTGATACATCTGTCTTTGGTTAGAGGATGCATGCCTATATCGTGACAAAATATGACATATGACTTTATTATCTCGATCTTAATAAGTCAAATCTTTTTCTTTACTCATCCAACACCTCTGGATCTCTATTTCTATACAGAAGACCTGCATCAAGAGGTCGGTTGGATGTCACGGAGAAAGGACTAACATCTCCTTCTAAGACTGGAGATCCTTTCTTGATAATTACTTGAAGGTGTGGTTGAGTCCTCAATCTAACTCTTTAGATATTCAACTCAGTACCAACCTTTATGATTCAACAATTGGATCAACAATTATATGATCTCAATATGGCCAAGGTACATAACTCTGTTTGTTTGAAGGGACCCAAAAGTGCATGTATACTATAAACTCATAAAGGGAGTGAAAAAAATAAATTTTATTGATATTTAATTTATAATATCATTTATTGTAGAAATGGTTACCCACGAGCTCACATGTCTAACATTCTCTGCAGACAGTATGGTGGGAGGACACTCAGCATGCATCTCAAGTTCCTGCAGACGACCAAAGATGGTATCAATGGATGGCGGGGTATCAGTCGTCAGAAACTAGTCCTTCACAAGCTTGTATCATGGATGCAGTCCAGAAATGAATCGATAGACTTGCCATTCAACACGCTCTCCCACCTGTTGATCACAACACGTTGGCTGGAAATGAGGAGCTCCTCAAATATGCTAGTTAGTAGCATGTAGTACTTGACAAGACTCAAATCCGCCTAAGTAGTGGACCAAATCCACATGTAAATATCAAAGAGTCGAGACTTGGTTGTCTTATGGGAATAGCTACGTTCAAGATTCTCCTACATCGTCTTCGCCGAATCTTTGTAGAGGAGATTTACTATAATGCTTAGATCGATGTTGTTGGTCATGCAAGTGATAAACGAGCAATTGTCAACATACCACGTGTCGTAGTCCTTATTTGTCTCCTTAGACAGATCCTTGATAAGAATATAATTCTTGCACTTACCATCGATGAACTTTGTGAAGGATAGAGACCAAAGCACATAGTTTTCCGTACCTTTTAATTTGATAGAAGTGCTTGTACCAACATAGAAGAAGTCCAGTAGTGGTCTCACAGATCACGAAAAAGTTACCTAGAAGAAGATATTGTTACAAACAAGAATAAGTGAGATTCAAACAATCATATATGTGACTCAAATCACCGTATCAGCCCCTTGTTCGACTTTCTTAGCAGTAAACAATGACTATGCCACAATCAAACTTTAAGGGCCCGTTCGGTAGGAGAATAAGCAGGAATAAGGATGGGGAATAAGAGGAATAAGGGTCTATTCTCTGTTCGGTTGGAGGATAAGAATAAGGAGAATAAGGTGAAATAAAGGTAGGTAAGGTGGGATAAAGATATAAATAAGAGTGAAATAAAATGAAATAATGGGGAATAGTCGTACCACGGGGAAGCGTGTTGGGGGCTTATTCCCCTTATTCCATTTCTCCTTATACCCCAAACGAACAGGGCCTAAGAGGACCTTGGTGCAGACATGTTGTCGGGCTAGAGATGCCTGTTCAGAGCCCCAGATGGGTTGGCGGTGCTGCAGGAGGTGCCCAGGCGAAGCCCTGATCATGCACGAGATGGCCTTGTGCGAGGCCCTGGATTCACGCATCTACATTACCATGAGTGGTTACGCTCTCTCTATGGAGCAATATAAGTGAAAAAAACGTATTTATTTTGCATTTTCTTCAGCCCACGCCAAACAGTTTTGGTGGATTAAGAAATAACTTCGTGGTAGTCATAGTGAAATATACAGCGAAATATCATTTTTATAGTAAAAAGCAATTCCATAATATTCAACATTTATCGTGATATTCATATCTTGCTATTTGTTTGCTTCTTAACAACGGATAAATATGGAGCTCAGCGGGATTCCTTTAATTTTATTTAAATATTCTGAAGAATTAGATACTGATGGTCAACAACTCTGCTATCGTCTCAACCAGGTCGTAATTACCTGGTCCCGTTCCTTTATGGCATAATAATACGTTACCCCAACTGCAGAGGCCGGTTGTAAAGAGGGGTGTGGGTCGAGCTACTCAATCAAGATCCAATGGCGATCGAGCGGCTCACTCAAAATATGGGTTTTTCTTATCCTTACCGTGTGAGCCGCTCAATCTTGATCGAGCAACTCAGCTTGCACCCCTCTTTACACCTCTACAATACTGCAGAGGATCCGTGCTCCAATTCACAAGCTCCAGTATATCATTTTCACCGTCTTCTTGACAATCAAGAGAAATTTCAAATCAAGAGGAGGAGATATGGGGTCGGATCGTCTGTTGTGATTTCCCTTGCTATAACGCATGGAAACCGTTGGATGGGAGATGGACGGCCCTGATAGGGGATCGGGTTCAGCCCCCTATCAGGACCGTCCATCTCCCATCCGACGGTTCTGAAAACCCTGAGTTACAATAAGGAAAATCACAGCAGACCATCCTATCCAAAGTAGATATACCTTGAGTGTGGATCGTCTGCTGGCCAACAGACTCTACTGTAGTGTCTGGAGCTGCTCGATCAAGATCGAACGGTTCACATGAATTCACACCTTTTTGTGGACCCGATCGTGCGAATTTATGCGAACCGCTCGATCGTGAACGAGCGGCTCAGACACTGAGAGTCTGCTGTACATAAGACAATCCACTCTCGATATACCTTACCCAGCCATTGGACGCAAGGGAAATGATCTCCCTGGCCCACCAAATCGAACCCAAAACAATACCTCCACCAATGACATGCCTCCCCCCATATCCCCATCATCTCCTCCTCCACACATGAGATCTCCATAAGATAAGCCCCCCCCACCACTAACAATCCCCCTCTCCCATATTATCCAACCCCCCCTTCCTTCGCCACAACCACCATCACTCCAATCAACCTAAGCCCTGCCTACTGCAATGGCCGCCGCAGCCGCCGCCGCAACCTCCACCTTCCTCGGCACCCGTCTCCCGGAGGTCGGCTCGGCTGCCGGCTCCCGCTTCCAGGCCCGCTTCGGGTTCGGTGGCAAGAAGGCCGTCAAGAAGGCATCCAAAGCGCCCCCTTCCTCCGACCGCCCTCTGTGGTACCCCGGCGCCAAGGCGCCGGAGTGGCTTGACGGGTCCCTCGTCGGCGACTACGGGTTTGACCCCTTCGGTCTCGGGAAGCCTGCTGAGTACCTTCAATTCGATCTCGACTCCCTCGACCAGAACCTCGCAAAGAACGCGGCAGGTGAGCTGATCGGGACGAGGTTCGAGACGTCGGAGGTGCGGTCTACCGCGTTCCAGCCCTACTCTGAGGTGTTCGGGCTGCAGAGGTTCAGGGAGTGCGAGCTGATCCATGGACGCTGGGCCATGCTTGCTACTCTTGGAGCTCTTGCCGTGGAGTCCCTCACCGGTGTTACATGGCAAGATGCCGGCAAGGTGACTATATCCTACTTACCTATTTACGTTGCTTATATATTAATTGGATTAATATAGTTTACCGGTTTTAATCTCTCGCTTATATGTTATTATTATCGTAATTATAAAATCAGGTGGAGTTGGTGGATGGATCCTCGTACCTCGGGCAGCCTCTCCCCTTCTCCATAACCACCCTCATCTGGATCGAGGTCCTCCTCATCGGCTACATCGAGTTCCAGAGGAACGCCGAGCTCGACACCGAGAAGAGGCTCTACCCGGGCGGTCCTTTCGACCCTCTCGGGTTGGCCTCAGACCCCGAGAAGGCGACCACCCTCCAGGTGGCCGAGCTGAAGCACGCCCGCCTCGCCATGATCGGATTCCTCGGCTTCGCGGTCCAGGCGTGGGCCACCGGCAAGGGCCCCCTCGACAACTGGGCCACCCACCTGAGCGACCCCCTCCACACCACCATCTTCGACACCTTGAAGCTCTTCTGATGAGATGGTCTCGATCGTTGTGGGTGAAGTGGAAGTTGATTACTTTGGTGTTTCCCATTAAGATGCGGCTTTTGGTTCTCCTCCGTTTGTAATATGATCTCGCTCTCTCTGTGTACATCTTTTAAAGGCACCTTACGGGCTACTTAATCACCACATCCTATTTCTTTTCCCATGCCGATCGTGTCGTTGTGGTGATTGATTAGTAGATTGTTTGATTGGATCATGGATGCATTGCATGTTTAATTATGCTAACCCCGATGAGCAAACATCAAACTTGCCATAAAAAGGCCTGCCATTTCAGTTCTTTCGTATTGCTTTTTCGAGTGTTGATCACTGAAATTATAAGGTAGGCCTCTGATTCTATTCTGCACATCTGACTTAGTGTTGATATGACTTAGTTAGATTTATTCATTATCTCAAAATTAGCATGAAAATAATCCATAACAGTCCTCCAATCGAGTGATGACTGTTGATTGTCCGAGACAAAAAAAAATAACTCTGAGTAGTTTCGTAATTACCTCAAGAACTCTTGATAAATCATAATTATATGAGTAACCCCGAATAAGTGTTCCGTCCTATACCTATAACCCTCCGTTATTTTAGTCAGATAACTCAACCAGACCTAAAGTTCATCTAAGCAATCTTATATACAACGGCTATAATTAAAAGCAAAAAAAAGGGAAAATACCCCTCTTCTTCCTCCCGACCCCCCGCCCCCAAACTTACTTCTCCGATTCCCCCACCCACCATGCCGACCACCATCCATCCCCTTCCTCTTCCAGCCCCCTCCCCCTCGGCCTCCGCCTCCTGAAGTATGACTGCAGGCAGCAGAGGAGGAGGAAGAGGTGGGGGATAGAAAAGGAGAGGTGTGAAGAACTTACTTCCAGATCTGTCTCCATCCGAATCCCTACTCCCCATTCTAGTTGTTCTCCACCACTCCAATGCTCTCCTCTTCTTAGACAAAGATATACTCTCGAGCATCGAAAGAATTTTTGAATCGAAACTACTCAGGGTTGTGGCTGTAAATATCCCAAAAAAACCCGAATTTTTCAAAAGCGTTATTTCAGACAGGCATCGAAAGAATTTTTGCTGGTTGATCTCTGCTGAAGATAAAATTTGAATCGTAGTTGGCCTTAAGTGGATTCGTTGACTCCCTATGAAGCAGAATCGATATGTTTGATGATTGTCTGATGCATAAGAAGTCGATCTTTTTGGTTGAAGGCATAGCTTAAGAGAGGTTTTTTAAGAATGATCGCTACTTATCTTGGTTGGAGGGAAATTTGACATATAGATGGTCATGTGAGAGTTGATCTTGTAGGAAGTGTAAACCCACTTCGATGTGTTCGGTGCCACGTTAATGTCATTGCATCACAAAATTTTGGAAACAATGAAAGATTACAAAGTTCATAGATCTAGAAAAAACTGTGGAAAAAATTTCCAACTCATTGTAGAAGTCGATTCGGAAGAAAAATTCTACACACTCGTCTATAACCCCATCCAAGCTATCGATGGATCTTGGGTGTGGTTCTATAAGTGGTCTCCATCTTTTGGAACAAAGAGGGTTCAAGAGGTTGTTGCATATTGGACAACTGCACTTGGTCTTCCATTGCACCATCGTTATGTGTATGTCCTAGTTAAGCAATTTGGTAAGCTTATTGATTACGAACTCCCGGGTCTTTCCAGGCACTGTGAAAACACCTCTGTGATACGACTGCTTGTGGAAATCCCCAACATTCACAACCTTCCAAGGGTTGTTGATGTGAACACGGTTGATGGAATTTTGATGTTACACTCCATCCCGGTCACCGGAGCACCAAATTCTGGCGTTATGATTCACCGTTGGTGGAGAAAACCACACTCATCAATCCGGCAACATCTTGCAAACTTAAGCGAACAATAAGGCTTTCAAATGGCTTCGTGAAGAGCGCAAATCTGCGCCTAAGATGGTTTTGACCTATGCCCTGATGCTGCAAGGGTGAATGCTAATTAACTTAAATATCTTTTCCTTTCCCAATCATCGTGGTCCCTCCACTCCGCGACCATTGCTGCCCAAGTTTGATTTAGAATGAGCAAAACTTGAACAAGCTGTGGCTTGGATGCAGTGCATGGGAAAGAAGATAAAGCCCTCACGTCTGGAACACATCAAGTCCATGCCAACTATTGCTGTTATTTCAACCCCTCTAGAGGCCGAACCTTTGAATATGGGGGTTGATCTAGAGAATTTGGCCATGGCGGAGCATCTCTCAACACCGGTAACCAAGGACACCAATGAAAAAGGTCCGATGGAGATTTTGTCTTCAGCGGCTAGAGCACATCCCAAGCGGGAAACTATTGTTAGTGGCAACAAAAGATCAGGTCTCGGCTCTACTGGCAAAAGAATATGTTAAACTCTTCGTTGGGTTCTTCTAAAGATTTGTATTTATATATGGTTGTAGGACAAGTAAATCGGATTATATTAGAGAAAATTTAATTTATTTTCTCAAGATTTTCTATTAGCTTCGAATTCTGCATAGGATGCATTTGAGTAGGCATATTTGAGTTAGCACTATAGGTGGAGTCATCGCGATATACTTGACTTTATCTATGGATTCCACTCTCAACTACTATATAGAACATGAGGAGCCAACAAGAGTCACTGGTTTAGGGCTTTGGACTCTATCCTATATGCCACCCCCGCAACCCTAGTTATCACTTACATTAAACCAATTTAAGGATCGTCTTACATTTTCCAATTCTTTTTTATATCCTAAATGAGAAAAATGGAGGAAGAAATTCAGAAATGTCATGAAAGCGAGAAAACAATGATGTATGCTCAATAATAAGACTCTCAATGCTTCCTCGTTATCTCCATGTGGGATGCTAGATAGAGTAGTTAAACCTAATTAAGCTATATGAAAATGTAGGTGAAACATGCACCTTGAACATCAATTTCTATGAGCAGGGAAGATCCAATTTATTTAAGCTAAGTAGAACACGTTCTATGGTACGTGTTTTTAAGGGTAAATATGTAGTCTTGATCTTATAAGCACAATAAAAAATCCTAGTAGACCAGTAGTGGTTGTGAACCCTAAGACTACATTACTGATGAATCCCCTACTCATGTGCTTTATATTTAAAATTTATCCCAAATTCCTAAGCAAAACAACACAAAATCTACATAAAATGATAAAATAAGAAAAATCTACTCAAGTAATAAAAGCATATTAGTTAAATCATCATTGAATCAAGGAGAAAATTACACCAAATGATGAGAAATTCAGAGCTAAAAATGTGTATACATGTAAATGTATAAATTGCACAATCTTCTAGTAATTATAATAAATTAATTATAAATCCAAATGGCATAAACCCAATTTCTTTTTGTACATAGTATTAATCTAAATTCAAAATAAATATAAAAATTACTAACTTATAAAATAAAAAACCCTAATGTTAAGGACTGAGAACCAAACATCTGCATATTTCACCTATGCAAGCTCCTACCAAACCATACCAACTTTTGAATCAATGCACAGTAAATTATCTATAAAATAAAATCGAAGGCAAAGTAATCAGAGATCATTTGTGAAGTTGGATTTTGGTGTTGGACATGTGAACCCATGGCGAGCGATATTGCAAATCACTTCCTAAATATGATATAAGAAATAATTAATTTGCACATAAGGTCTCTGAGTACAAATAGGATTATGTATCATGGTCATCTTAATAATCATACATCTATTGATTCGATAGTTGAATCATAAAGGCTGGTGCTTAGAAAGATATCTAAAGAATTAGATTCAGGATTAATCTAGCACTGTCAAAATGATTGACAAGAGAGGATCTCCAGCCTAAGAACGACCTCTTGATGCATGTCCTTTGCATTAGAAATATCAGATAAGTTAACTCAATGAGCTAACTTAACGAGATCGAGATAGCTAAGATCTACGTCATATGTTATCACGATATTGGCACACATCTTCTGACCGAATATATATATATATATATATGTATGTATGTATGTATGTATGTATGTATGTATGTATGTATGTATGTATGTATGTATGTATGTATATATCTGTGTGTGTGTCTGAGAATGTACATTAGGTAGACCATTAGGTTGATGACCTAATCAAGATCTACACACCGATGAGTTGTTCTACACACCAGTGATTTGGTGTGTATACAAGGACATATGAGTAATAAGATCTCTCAAAGGGATCATACAGGTTCACTACTGAACCGGAAGACATGAGCTCACTCATGAGATATCAGCACTAACCAAATTCCATGCATGGTTGTCTTGCTTTGAAAGCATGGCGGGATATGTAGGTATGATATATGATTTTGGAAAGCATATAATCGATACCAACTCACAGTGATCACTGAGAACTTAACGATATCTAAAGAAGACAATCCAAAATGAGATCTGAACTTTAGATTTAATTACAGGTCTTACAGTATGCATAATGTACGTGTGTTAGGAATACACGATGGTGATGTGATCTTAAATGACTAAATGACTGTGACGCTTCCATTCTGTGGGAGTAATGAAACATGTTTGGATTTTAGTGACTCCTATCCATGATCTGATATCCAATCTTGATCCAATTATTGGACATTGATCCGAATATGATTCAGATGCAATGGAAGATGGGATATTATGTCTGACATGATTAGATACCTCTGAGCACTCTTCTAGATCCGAATATCAGATTAAATCTCATTATCCAAGTCACTATACATGGCATATACAATCTCCCTAACCCTATATCCAATTATCTGAGGAGAAGGCATACAGTTCTATAAAGAATTCAAGAATTATTTCGTGAACAATATTATCTAAGCATTTGGAAACTGAATAATTAAATAGGATTTAATTTTCACAATTAAATATGGAAAGAGATATCCAGGATAATTTAATTAATTGAATTTATTATCATGGATAGGATTAATGTGGTAATGCTATCTATAATAATTTTGGATAATTTTGGACAATTATGAATGAGATTCATAATATATATATTAATGTAAATAAGATTCACATTACATAATTTAATATAAATATGACTTACATTAAATATTTAATGAAAACTATTACTTCTTATTTCAATGATTTTGTAGCAATAATCACAAATATAATTATTTGACGATAAATACAATTAGTTCAAATATTTAAATTAACAATTAAATAAACCATTGACCAATTCCCTTTCTTAGGGTGGACGTCCATTGTGATGTGTCACCATTGTGGACGTTCACCTTAAAATAACATGTGGATTAGGTCAATCTTATTTTAAATTATTTTTTAATTGATTGATATTTTAATTATTTAAAATAGATAATTTGGATATTATTGTTGAAATTATTATTTTATATTTATTTGTGTTTTCTAAGAGACGCAAATAAATCTAAACCTATGATCTTAAGAGCATACATAATGTGATCCATGAACTTCCAAAATCATATAAAAGGAGGGTAACCGTAGACCTCAATAGATAGAAAGTCATATCAATTGTTACATAGATGAAATTCTCTCTCTATCCAAATACACGTCCAACCTCCGCACCTCTACAATCCTAGGGGCGTCCCCCTGTCCAAGGTTGGTGGAGATCGCGATCATCGCCGTGTTGCTGTCGTGCTGCCGGAACGATCGTTTGAGGAATCTCTCCTCTTCTGTGCTTCAAGATCACGAAGGATACAAGTGATTTTGTGATATAAAATCAGAAGATCGCTTGCTTGGATCGTTGCTCAAGATAGCGTGAATTACTTCATTCATCATCATGTCTGCAAGTGCACTCTCGTCGGATTGAACTTGAGCTAGGAGGCTTCTTATTGTAGAAGCATTGAGGATTACAACCATGCTTCAAGTGGCACCCTTAATATCTATGTGATCTCGATGAAATGGTATGGGAAAGGTTCCCATGCCATATGGTTTCATATCAACATTTTTTTATTTTTCCGCTATCACGGCAACTAGTACGACTAGTTGACCTAGGTTGCATATGATGCGATTTACACGTTTCCGTGATGCACGAGGCTAATCATGCTTCGCCCATCATTTGGCACCTAAATGTATATTTCACATAACGACCAACTTTAACCCATTATTTTATGTCATTTTAACTCTTTTTATTTTTCCCATTATCATTGCTTTTATTTATTTTATGTTTTAACTAACTCCATAAAGAAATAAAAAAAATCATAAAAGCTATGAAAAAGGCAACATGTATATTTCACCTTATTCACATGTAGATAATCACCCATTTCTAATTTATTTTATTATCATTAAACATCCAAAAAATAGATTTATGGGTAAACATTTGAGTAGTATTTTATTCAATTTATTTCATCCATATCTAAAAAAAATCAAAGATATACTATGTAGAAAATGATATTTTATATCTATAAAATACCAAAAAAATCATATATTACACAATTAAGTCTATTTAGTTTTGAGTTCTCCATGGAAAGTGGATATCTTAGTGAGATCCAAGTTCTTCATATTGGCCACTTTAGCGTTTGAGTCCGTTTTCTTTGTTTCAATTAGTTTATTTATTTGTCTCTTAGTCAAAGACTTGATCAAACATGATGCATGCCAATCACCTATTCGCTCACCTAATACCATATCTGCTCGCCCTTGACCCGCAATCAACAACACATACCCCTTCGCCTCAGTGTATCACCTTGCACCACGTCATCAGATCGTTGACCGCTGGTCAACTTTTTCCTCTTCGCTCCTACTTCTAATTTCAAATCACTTTCATCTCTAAAGAATCCGATCAACAGCTGCAATCCATCAACTCGTCTCCTCCACATTATAAATATCCAACCATCAAATCCTTCTCCAATCGTTCAATCTCTACCTATAAGTCCTAACTCATCTCCCTCATCGCCTTTCCATCAGCAAATCGAAACAACCCCAATCGTCTGCTTCGTTATTACCTGAAACCTCATCAACCCTACAGCCATCCACTATTTTTATCTCCATTCCATCTCTCCCTATCCTCTGCAACCAATTACCCGAAAGCCAATTGGCATAAACCCCAAGCCATCTCCCATATCTTCTCCGTTAAATCCAGCAACCCATCAACAAATCAAGCTTATGCCTTCCACCTATTAAAACCCATCTCCAATGCCATTCTCGATCATCTCCTTCATCTACCCAAAACGATAAAGAGCCCAAGGATTGTCGACTACAGCCCCTCCTTGTGGCGAAGGCTTCTTACCAGTGTACTTCAGAGGTTTCATCTCCTAAATGCCTACGATTGAAGTTACTAACGAGATCTGATGAGTCGTTCACCTTCAGGAATATGGTAGCTCTTTGGACCTTTATTCTTCTTCTTCGTTTATATCATCATACCATCCCCCACCGTCTACTACATCTTTCGTTCTCCTCTACCTCTCCTCTTCATTCTCCCTCGCTCCGATCATCGACAAGATTGCCCCCATCAATCTCAGCCTATCCTATTCACCTTCTAACCCTCCACGACCTACCATCTTCCGACTCAATGGAGTCGAGTATCTGCATGTTTCCTCCAAACGAACGGAGTTCCTCCCCCATCTCCCTTTCTAATTTGTGCTTCACACCTACGATGAGTTCTCCAGAGTCTCATCTTAGCCTTTCTCACGAGTCTAAGAACGCATAATTTCGAGTTCGAATACGAGAGCTATGTACGTTCTAGTGAAGAGGGCTTGATGTTAATCTTGACAATTAGGTATTACGACCAATCACGCATGATCAATTTTCAACACTAGGTTTTTAACATATCTCTATATCTATCTATAATACTAAAGCTGGGTTTTGATCCCAGCTTCTGCCACATGGATACCGTTGCTTTGCATCTTTATTGATGGGTTTTGCCTAAACTCTTATCTTTGCACCAATGACACGTCGACGCACTGTGTTCGAATCCAATAGCCGATGACACCCGTTGTCATTCCATCCAACATATCCAATGGCATAAAGGATGAGGGTTGTCGTGGGTTTTCTTTTCTTTTCCTCTCTCCGGTCTATTTTTTGTCTTTATAATACGAATGATAATATGAATGGTTCAACATTCTTATTTATTTTTAATTAGAATCAACAAATCTTTCATATTTTAACGAGAATACTAAGGATAAAGTTAATCTGAAATTGTTTCTAAAAAATATAGAATATGTGTTTCATGTGAAATGACTAATTTAACTTTTTGATCAATTAATTATCTTTGATAAAGTGGCATATCGTTGTTATAATTCCTCTTGGAAATTTGTGAACACACATACACACGTATACGTGGAAAAACAGGGCTACCCTATGGAGGCAGTCAACATGGCTGTCCTACCTTATTTTTCATATTTTTTTTATTTTTTTGAAAAATATTATCATATATATATTTATCCATATATCCCTCCTATATGCTATTCGAATTTTGTCAGAAACAGAGACTCCTACGGCCTCCATCCAGACAATCATTTTTTATCGGTAGCAGAATTTTTTAAATCGATCCTATCTGGATGGAGGTCGTAGAGTCTCTGTTTCTGAAAAAAATTGAATGGCATTTAGGAGGGATATATGGTTGAATATACGCGGCGATATTTTTCAAAAAAATAAAATTTGATGAAAAATGAGGCGGGGCAGCCAATAGATATTTATCAAAAAGTACTCCTTTTATTAAACCTATTATTTATTAACTGTATTTTATCAAGAGGAAGCCACATAGACTCATCGAAAGAAAAGGTGATGGGAAAACAATTGTAGAGACTGCCACTTTATTAAAAAGAACTTGAAACATGTAAGGCAATTCTATGTTTTACTTTTTGAAGTAGTTAATATGTAAATATTTGTAGTTTCATTTACATTGTTTACAGTTGTTAGGGATTCATATAATAACGTACATGTGTATTTCCTGAAAGAAAACATTAGCACAAAAATACTCTTGAAAAAAATCATTATTCATTAGGGTTACCTGCTTCTATTGCCATTTTAATTTTATTTTATCTTCTTCACAACTTTCAAGGAGTTTTTTGTGGTAAACATACTAAAAGTTTTGATTTCCATGCAAGTTAGTAAAAATGTAATATAATCGTTTGAGGAAGAAAGAGCAAATGTAATCGTCACAAGTTATTTTGTTGCTCAAAATCCTTTTTAATGGTCTGACAGTGTTACAAAATTCTACTGACATGTACATCTCCAAGATCCCCTTTATCTTTATAGGGTTCTCCTTGAGCTAATTGCTACTAAATGTATTGAAGGTAAAAACTACAATCAATATTTTGTATTTCTTTACAGTTATTTTTATGGGATCTTGAGCTTTAGATGAATGTTGCAACTAATATAAATAGCAGCTCTCTTATTAGAAGTTGTTACAATGCATGCATTTCTCACAGGTTCTCCATTTCTATTAAATGACTTCTACTAGAATGAAAGAAAGTTCTTTTAGGATTATCTTTGTAAGTGGTATTTGTAGCATGTTGGGGGTATGTTCTTAAATATTCATATCATCCTAATTTGTAGACATTTGCAAGCTTAATTTAGAAGTATCTAGATGTAAGGTATGGAAGTACAAAAGCTAATGCATTCTCTTTGCAAAATGTACCATGCAAAGTACGGGTCCAAGGAAGCCACCTGATGTTAAACACCTTTCTCTACCATGATGCCATTCCTTAGATATTTCATGGCCCTTCCATGGTCACTGATTATGCTTTCTATCAAATTTGTCTACATGAATTATCTGATGGCGAAGACAAACAAGATTTCAAAGCCTTCAAGGCGTTACTATTGGCTTATTACTATCAAATCAACTGTCTAGATGTTGTAGTCACTACATGAGGAGGCTCTATTATGCTCGCAAATTTGCATATTTATTAAGACATAACTAAAAATTAATCATTTTCATGATACTCGAGTTTAGCACTAGCCATGCTTTGAATCATGCAATGAATGATTACGATATCGTTGTTGGCCTTATCAGCAATATGGTTAAGAATCACATCAAGTAGTGGATCAGAAATATGGAGTTGATGCAGAAATATGATGGAGTTGTTGAACATTATGGATCATGTCTCGACAGGAGGATACACAACTAACCTATCATACAAAAATAAATGTTTTCAAATAGTTACATATTCTAATAACTATCAGATATAGTTGTTGTTATGCTTTTGATTAATATATCAATATATGAATATACGAAATGCTACGAAGCGCGGGTGAAGCAACTAGTTATACCTGAAGCTAGGTTTTCCAGTAGCTTCTGACACGTGTACCTACTGTTTGTTCTCCGCTGTATGCAATTACCCCTTCTTGATGTTTTGCCATGTGTATATCAATTTTATCATTATTTGTTCGGATACGGATCTAAGTCATTTGTCAATTCAAAAAAGAGAATAGATAATCCGAAAAGAAACCAAACAACCAATTCCATCATGACCAAATTTAATTAGTACTCAGGTCGGGAGAACATACATACACAAGTTCCAAGTTCTGACTATGGAACATTACAGATAAATCAATAAACATCGTGCTCTGAGAGTACCGTAAACAGCTAGTGCATGTCTGATCGTCTTATAATAATAATAATAGTTGCAGTGCATCGAGTAATTAAATGCTGCTTACCCCTATAATATTATCTATCAAAAATTGCAGAACATTTCAGATTCATGAAGACCGTGAACAAAATGAGCATTTCCAGATTATGAAATAAATACCATCCATTGTACGTAAACACATTTTTCTAGAAAAAAAAACCTTAGAGGCCAAGACAAGTGGACTGCACGAGAAGAATCCAAGTATAATACTCAGAAGCATGTGCAAGTGCAAAAGCCAGGTTAGCATAGCAAAATCTTTACATAAACTACATATAAATACTGCACAGAGTACAACTAGATATAGATGATGATAAATATAAAACTACTACAACCTAAAGGCACATTCTCATTGTCCCCTACAAAAAGAATGTAAAAAATAACCAGCAGCAGGTCATCAAATGCATAGCTGGGTAATAATCAATGGATTGAACAACCTTCTGAGGCTCAAATCCCATCTCGCCCTCATTAACTTATAGGCATGCATCGTTTTCTGTTTACCCTTGGGGTTCTCTCTACTAGAAACAAAATATTATCATTTTTCATTTCGGATCCCTCTTAGTTCTCACAGCACCTGAAACTGCTTGCCAGTGTAGGTTTGGCCAAAGCTCCATTCTTTCGGGGCAACACTGTAAGAGGTGAGTGTGACCCCATCACTGGAAGTTACCTCGAATGACAAGGGTTGGTTCTTCAGATCAGCATTAATATGCCAATTCTGACCCCAGTTTCGACCCATTTGCAACCACCCAGTCCGAGATCCCTTGATCTTCACTGCCGTCACGTCCCCAGCTCCTGCCACGTTGCTGATGAGCACCGAGAGGAACACACCATAGCCGTTGATTGTAAACCGCATCCCTCCTTCTCTCCTGCACTTTATCCTGTTCAAGACCATGACAAGGCAGATTTATACAAACTTGGCAAAATTATGTTTTTTCAACTCAAAACTGCTTTCTAGCATCATATATATCTGGGCGTCGATCTTCAATCTGACAAGGCACTAGAATTCAACATTAAATAGAATAGCCTTAAGTTCTAAGATGCAACAATAAAATTGGGTTGCAACAAATAACTCCTTGCAAATTTGCAACTCGCAGACATATCCCATTTGCTCAAGTAATTCGGTTCACAGGTTGTTTACTCAAATGAGTGGAGTTTGAATCTAACAAAGATAAATAAGGAGATAGGATAGCCCTGTTATCTTAGTAGATTTGTGATTCCTTCCTACTAAAAGGGTAACTTCTAAGTTTCGACCAAGCATAGTATTCCGCAAGCCACTCATTAACTCGTATTTGATTTTAGATCGTTATATTTATAATGTGTTGTTAATGTATATGAACAAACATCTAGCATACCACTCACAATTTATCTATCTAAAAACTGCAATCAGCAGCATGCCTGAAGCTTCCCGGTGCATGGTCCCCTCTGCCACTTCTAAAACTTCTTTTTTAATTTCCATCATGAACAAAAAAACAAAAAAATCATCAGATTATTATGATTTGATAATTATATCATATTGGTCAGTTAGATAAATCGCTGTGTGTAGACCATCAAAGAACATAGAAAAGGGCGTGGGTGCATATGGCCCATTGGCCCTTACCAACTCCTGTAACATTATAAGTAATTCACGCAAAAAGCCACTTGTTTATGCGAAGAAAGATTGAACGACTTTTTCTTACTTGAGTTCGGTACATAATTTCATTAATAATGAAACAAAAGATAGAAAAGACATCAAAGGATAACTTAATAGCGGAAACCCAGACATTTAATCAAGTTATCAAAGAGAACGCATTTCATCAACTTTTGCCTTATAATCCCATAGGAAAGTACCAATTTACTTCTAAGAACGCATCCAAAGTAAATAAGTATATGCAGGCAGATTTTCAAACAAAAAAACTCAGACAGAGAGGACCGGATATTTAAAACCAGCATTATCTCCTTTCCTTTTATCATTTATGTACTTACAACGTAAGATCGCGAGTACTCACAATCATATACCAGTATCATCAAGATATTCAATTGTAAAATTCTATATTCTTCCAAGCTTCACCCTAGAATGTTATGAAAAGCATAAGATATGCGCAAATGTATGATCCAAGATGCCAAGTAGCTTGGCATAAATTGCTTGCTCATAAAATCAACGGAGGCAATGGAGAACATGCATACATAAATAGTAGCCAACGGCCACTAAAACAGAATGCTTAGCAAAATGCAATGTTCACCCTAAACCAACATTCGGGTAAAAATCTGCATAGATAACCTTTATCCAATTTGTATACGACATTTTAAATTTCCGGTCGAATGGAATGCATTAGGAGGGGATAAAAGGGAAAGGAAGGGGATGAGGAGTAACAATGGAGTTTGGATGTAAATAATAAAATGAAATGGAAGGAGTAGGAGGAAGTCAAGGGATTAAAGACCATTAAAACGAAAAATTTGCACCCCCCCCACAAATCCCAAATCAAGCTGAGTGCAAGGAGAAGGAAAACACTTATTTACTAATATATAATATACATCTTTGAGCTCTCTTTTACGAATAAAGAAACTATGATTACGTTTTGAAACGGATATAAAAGCAAATAACTATAAATCATTTTTCTACTTTCCTTCACTTCCACCCATTTATGTATCCAATTATAAACAATAAGCACACCCGCTACTTCCCTTTGCTGTTATCCAAACACAACGAAATTTATGATCATCCCTTCCCTTCCCTTTCCACTCATTTTCCATCGCATCCCTTTACTTCCTCTTCCTCCCGAATACCTCAAACTAATCGTAACCGTTAAAAGGTCAAGTAATTATGTTTGAACTGAAACTGTTATAAAAACATATGAAAAAAATTAAGAGCAGCAGTGACAATACCTCCGGTACTGGATGGGCATGTTGCCGGCCTTCCAAATAGCGATCTTCTCGAAGGCAGCGATGGGCATCACCAGGTGGTGGTTGGGTGGGTTGCAGTGGCCCCCAGCGTCAGGGGACAACGCGTAGTTGGGGGCGCAGAAGTTGGTGGCGGTGACGACAATGGAGGTACCAGGAAGGCAGTAGCGGAGGTTGTCCACGCAGCGGACCTCGAAGCACGCACCGCAGATGCCGCCGCGGGCGAAGAGGGCCTCGCTGACGCCCACAGTGGCCATGCCGTAGCCGCTGCGGCCGAGGTCGCCGTAGCCGCATGCGCCGTCCACGGAGTCGCGGGGGTCCGCGGCGGCGTAGTAGGTGGCGCGCGCGGGCTTCCACTCGGGGAAGGAGTGGTCGGCGGCGGAGAGGCGTAGGAGGAAGAGGAAGAGGAGGAAGGAGGAGAAGAAGAAAGAGGACATTTGAAAGAGGATTAGGGTTTTGGTGATTTGGAGATCGGTGGGAGTGGAGAAGCTTTGCTGCTGTTTCCTTCGCTGCAATTGCCGCTCGCGCTTTCACGCTGTGAAGTGACCAGTACGAAAGTGAGATGGAAGGTGGGAGTGGACATGGGAAGTTGAATGTGAATGGGGTACGAACACCGAGAGGTTGAATTACCGCCTAGGGGAGGTAGGATGTGGCTAAGCTATTTTTTTATTTTGGCTTCTATGTAATTGCTTTGTTGAGATGTGATTTTATTAAATTTCAGTAAATGATTAGATTTTGATTATATTTTGAAATTCACAGATGTGAATCATCATGTGATAGCATAATTTTTTTCAAACTAGAAGAGAGAGAAAGAGAGGAAGAGATTGGGTCAATCGGATTTGAAGAGAGGAGTTGTGATGGGCCCCACGGGAGAGAGGGGTCCGTTGCCCCGTAGGATTAGGGTAAATGTCACAGACCATTTGGTTTGAAGAAATGCAGTACAATCATATAGAGCGTTGTAGTGAGCTAACTTCGCAAAGGTTTTGTAGATAACACTGTGACAAGAAAGAGGCCTAAAATCCCTAATCTTGGATGAGGAGGTGACTTTCGGCACAAGCATTAGGAATAGGCTTAAGGTCAGGACCGCTTTTGTTGTGGCATTGTGGTGGATTTGGAGAGAAAATCACCTTCGTTGGACTCTATAGAGCGATGAGTGATCCTATGAGAGTCAAAATCCGTGAGAGCATGAGAGCATGCATTCTGGACCACATGATTTGATTTACTCTCTCATGCTCTTCTCTCTCCTGGTTGGATCATGTGGTCCAGAATGCATGCTCGCATGCTCTCACAGGTTTTGGCTCTCATAGGATCACTACTCCTATAGAGCACTTACAAGAGTTATTGTGTATCACATTATGGATTCTTTGGTTTTGATTTAGATCGTGGGTCTGCGATATTGTTGTTTAGTTGTTGTTGTTGTTGGTATGTGATTGTGACGTTAAATCTGCACATAATTGTTCAGATTTCTTTGTAACTTTTTCTTCCTTCGGTACATTTTTGTTAGGGGAAAACTATGTACTGTAAAATTATATCTAATTGATACATACCTTATTTACCTTTCAAAAAAATGGATTTTGACGGGAATCCAATTATGCACGGTCCAACCCAAATTTATCAGTATATGTTTTAGATTCGGGGTGATGGAAAAGGGATAAATATCGTAAACAAATATAAAACGAGTGATATGATCATGATGTAACCGTTGATGCTAAGATTGATTGATATCCCAGAAATTTGCTCTATAAAATCATATGAACTCATCGAATGCCGTAAGAGATGATTAGGTTCGTCCTTGCAAGTGAAAATTCATGGGCTAGGCTATTCTAAAGTGCTAACCCAACTTTGGGCTTGTTTGGTAACCCGGTTACCCCCGGGTTACTCTGGGGCAACCTGCTTTACCCCCCTCTTTTCATGGAATGGAATTTTATCACAAATCATAATGACATCACATCACATTCTTTATTCCAACCCTCTCCAACCATCATAATCATCCCAAATATCTACTATTCCAATCAGGTTATCTCAATCCACCACAACCCAGTAACCAAACAGACCCAAAGGATGTGAAGTTTCAATTCATTGTTTTATCTATTTTTGAGGAATTTTTATATGTGTGCCCACCAAGTTTCCACAAATACACTCATGCCTCTACTTTTTACGCAATAACGCTTCCTTCCCTTGTGTTCTTATTCACAATATTTCCCTTCTACTAATGTAATTTAGGGACATAAGTTAAATGATGGAAGGGTAAAATTATGAATTTCATAATAATATAGGTGCACGACTGTTGTTGCATAAAAAAAGAAGCAGCATAAATGTATTTGCATAAACTCGAAGGAGCACAAGGGTAAAAAAATCTCTCTATTTTTTGTGTAGGCGTTACATCTATCCCTTAGTCAGTGGTTTTGTAACACCTCTCAAAAATAATGAATAGTCCCACACCGTGGAATACAAAATTCCCGGGTGGGATAAATAGTGAAGAGCTTACTACTTGTCAATCCGGCTTAAGCATTTTGGGGGTGCTTAATCGGTCCGTATGGGCTCGATCCCAAGAGGTTGTTAGGGCCAGTAATGTTCCGTTAACGGACCGGGGACCTAAGCCCGGGACGTTACAGGTTTGGTTCATCACATGTATATCATTATTGTTATCAGTCTCCAAGTGTGGGTTTAATTTCTTTGCCACAATGTTACCACTGGACCATTGAAGAAGAATCATGTGTTTTACTCTTTCTTTATCATCAACTAAACATAACATTAAATCTTAATTATAGGGAATATATAATAAACGGAAAAGGAAGCATGTTGAAGCTCAGGAAGAGAGAAAATCCCATGATGTATACTTGAATAGGGATGCAGTATAAATATTATGGTATTTTGGAAAAAATTTGGTTTAGATGGACATATAAAGCCTATTTGGTTGCTAGGTTGAATTGGATTGGGTTGGATTAGGTTACCCGTGTAAGGGTTGGAAAGAGGATATACTTGTATCACAACCCAACTATCCAACCAATCAGGTTCATAGAGAAGAATCCAGAACTGTTGGGCATATGTTAAATCGTGGGACTTCAAAATTCAAATAAGAGATTCGCTGCGGGCCACGTGAAGGTTGTAACGTTAGGCAATCATTTGTTGTAAGAGGGATGCTTTTGTTTTCTTCCCATCGTTGCCCAGAAACCAAAGGGAAGGACAATACGTGAGCTTTTTTGGGATTCGTCGATTCCGGTTAAGGGATTTTTAACCCCCACCAATCCTAAAAATATTGTAAATTATTTTTTTCGACTTTTTAAATATTCAACTAGTATATAAAAGGTGGGTAAATTACATAAAAGGGACTGATCTTTACGTTGAATCTCAAATTAGGCACTGATTTTTAGTTTGTAACAAATAAGGGACTAAAGTTTTACTTATTGTTCCAGTCCCCAACGCCGTTAATGGACAACTCTATTCATGATTTCACTGGACGAAATTACCCCTGACGGTTTACCTTTTTAATTTCCCCCAATTCAAGCCTCAAACAAACATGCCAAATCATGACGGCGGCTCGCCTCCCCTACCCTCTTCCTCGGAGGTATTACTCATCACCACCTCCTTCCCCTGTGATCTGTTCCAACCAATTGGGCTCCCTTCGATCTTCTCATCACAGCGTGCCATAGACTTGATCCCAACTTGCTGCTTTGAATCTTCACGTGGCCCTTTTCCATTAGACCCCGATCTTGATAGCTTGACCGCTGCCCTTGCAGCTGCTGCAGCAAATGCCGCCGACTCGAAGGCTGCCTGCGCAGCGCTGGTGGCATCACGGAACCTGTCTATCAGCTCCATGGAATTGATTGTGTCCTTGTTCTCGTGCAAATCGGATGTGTTTGCTGGAGAAACAGGGTTCGTAGATGGAGATGGATCCTTGTTATCTTTTTGCTTAGCCTGTTTTGAAAACAAAGATGAGCTTATTACAGTTTCGTATCACCTTAGATCTGACATGACCAACAATTAAAATATATGCATATAACTTTCTGACAAAAATTTACTACAAATAAATGGTTATAAGATAAGGAAAAACCAAAAAATATATATTTAACTGACCTTGATAGGATTTACAGTTGAAGTTTGCGGCAAAGTATACTCCAGATTAAATGGCAACCCCTTGTCGGAAGCAATGTCTTTCACCGCCTTCAGCCTGCTTTTGAGTTCAGGTTGCTTTGTTGACATCTTCTGCACAATCTGTAAACCAACATACATAATGGCAAAATTAACAATCACCACAAAAGTAGTTGGTTCTGTGGTGATTCATGATGATATCAAGCAGCATAGCATCTAATTACCTTTGTATTCACGGCACACCCGCCGCATAGCTCGACAGCGGCTGTGACGAATTCATAACCATATAATGAAGCAAAGAAGGATCGTATGTCCTGCAACTCTCCACTCCTTGATGCCATGTATACGAGGCTACAGACGGCTTCCTTGAGCTCGTGAGGACATTCCCTTTACGGATTTGGAAAAACATTAATTAGTATATTAGAAATTAAGGAGTCCGTTCTCTTCGATAAACATAAAACAGATCGAAAATAAGTCTAGATATTAGAGGGCGGCCATCCTCGGTTTTCTTATTCAGGATGAACTGGAATTAATTTTTTAAAAACAGGGCAGGTTGAATTGTTCGAATAAAATAGATAAATATTCGCCAAGAAACCTAAAAAGAAATACAACATGTTTATTAAACTCCAGATGCTCGTCACACCTGTGGTTCTTCTCGAGAAGGATGGACCTCTCGATGAGCAGAAGATTGCAGTAGCTCTCCATCATCATGAAGACATCCACCATGTTCTGTTCCTTTATCACATGCTCGGCCTACAACCAAAGATCACGTTTTAAGTAGATGGTATCAAAGAAGAATTGGGATTCTAATTCTATGACCCGGGAGGCCAAGGTGGCTCGAACTCCGGTGGAGGTCGAGGTAAAATATCCGGTTTGGGCAGAGGTATATCCGGCCCGGGTGACGAGGGGATGTGCGGTCTGGGAGCATCAGGCCACGGCTCAGGACCGGGAGTGCCAGGCCACGGCTCCTCAACTCCGGGTACCGGGTCGAACTCCGGCGGGGCTTCCATCCCGGGGACGTCCGCAGGCGATGTCGGATTGGTTTCGGGAGGGAGAAACCAAGGTCAGGGGTAATTTCGTCATGGAAAACTAAGGGTTGAGCCGCCCATTCACGGCGTTGGGGACTTAAACGTTAAATAATACTTTAGTCCCCTATTTGTTACAAAATAAAATTCGGTCCCTAATTTGGGAATCCATGTAAAGATGGGTACCTTTTTTGTAATTTACCATATAAAAGGTCAATTCGCATAAACAAGTCAATGTTTTTTCGACAGTGCGAAGCCTAGCCCACGAACTCTACGAGTAAGAACGCGAGCCCCTGACCCTGAGAAAATGAGAGATCTTATGGTATATATAGCTTTCTGAATCCGGATTTCCCCAGATATATAGTGGGAAGGTCATGCTCGATCGAAAAAGTAGTCCAAAAAGCAAGTGGAGTGGTCCGCCTCTGAGATCTCGCAGTTGGATGAAAAGGAACTACTAAATAAGGAGTAGGTAAATGAGCTTGTCTTTTTTTTCAGGGAAATAGGGAAATGAAATTGTTGACAGAGACTCCCGACATTCCTGGCTTATTAGTTTATTACAAAGTTTGCCCTGTAAATCTTTTGAGCCTTCTCTTTCTAATCCTTTCTTAAATATATAGCAGCAAATATCAAACTTCTATTTTATTAACTCGCTCGACTATTGATTTTTTTGATTTATTAGTTTGGCTCAAAGGCTCTTTCTCCTCTGTGTTTTAGTCGCGTGAGGCTACTCTTGTTTGTCAATCAAGCCACTCTCCCTCATTCTACTCGTCCGGACCTCTTCACAAACATGTGAATTTGCTCCAACTTACCCCATGAATCATACCGTCGATTTGACAATTAGTAGATTAATTTATTTGAATTAAAGTTGAGTTAATCAAGCTGCATCAAATCCAATTGTATATCTTCTTTCTCCTTCCTTCTTTTCTCCCCATTCTTCCTCTTTCCCCACATGCCCCACCCGTCTTTTCTTGCCCCCTTCAACTCTATGCTCTTTCCAAAGAAGAAGAAGAAAAAGACACGAAAATACGGCTACCTCTTTCTTGTGCAGCGACGCTCCAAAGCTCGCGATCCTCCGCCCGCCACCTCTGCCATCGTTGATGATCCCGTGGTCATTCGCATCTTTGCAGAGGCAAGGTTTCGGAGCTACAACGCCAAGCTCGTGATCCTTCACCTGTCGCCTCTATTGTCATCGTCGATCCGGAGGTTCCTGTGATGCACATCGTTGTTTCTCTACAGCTTCTCTACAGCGGAGGTCGTTGTGGCAGATCCCATGCTTCACTGCACTAGATTGGATTTCCCATTCGTGAGGCATGCAGCATGCCTCGACACTCGGGGAAGGAAGGAAAGAGAATCAGAGCTTCGGGCGACGTATGGGGAGGGGTCGAAGATCGAACGGCGTGGGGGGAGGGGTGGTGCTGGAGATGGCTGATGAAGGTGGAGCGGAAAGGGATGTAAGATGGCGGGTAAGGAAGAGGGATGGCATTTTTTATAAATTTGCTAAACAAAGAAGGTAATATGAATCTCTTTTTAACAGAATTAGGTTAGCTTTCACAGGTAAATGGATAGGTGGGTGTGAGGATTAATACGTTTACGAATTAGATGGAGTAGTAACGATATTTAGAAGGTCGAGATAGTAATTTGCGATAATTTTAAGGTTTGAGGGGTAAAAATCCTATTAAAAAACATGTGATGTGGGTAGGGATGAAAACGAATGTGAATATATTCGTATCCGAACCGCTATTGTATTAGTTTTATATACATTTTGACATTCGTATTTGTATTCATTTTAAAATGGATGTGGATATGAATATCACTTTGACATTCGCTAACATTTGCATTCGTATTCGTATATTTGTTTGCATACGTAAGTATAGTAATCGATTTATTTATAAATGTATGTAACAAGATTTTATGATTGTATTCTCTATTATTAATATAAATGATATGAAATTACTATATATGGTTTATCTATTGGGATAATTACACCCATAACCCTGAGTAATTCCTCAATCTCAATCATAACCCTGCATAATCGTGAATTACATGTGAAACCCTGAATAGTTACTCCATTTCACACACATAACCCTCCGTTAGTTTAATATTATGATAAAATGTATATTTTAGTTAATCTATAAAAAATTTATTATTATTCGAATCCGATTCGTATTTGTATTACATTTGTATTCGTTTTTAAGGATATAGTAACACATTTTTCACAACCGTCAATATTTGTATCCGCATTCTTATTTGTATTTTAAAATGGATAAGGACGTGATTATACATATATTTGTATTATTATCCTACCATTTTCATCCCTAAACGTGGGTGATATCGACAATGGATCTTTCCAATTGTGTTTGGAGTTAAATCTAAAACGAGCAAATGCTTATGGTGAATGGAAATTTGGAATTCCACCTCACTGTAAAACGTGGTCACATCAAATGGATCACTCGCAATGACGAATTGGTTAAACTTGTTATCTTTTTCACCACCAATAGGATTTTTATCAGTTATACTTTTTTTAGATATTACAAAATCAGTTATGTCATTTTTGCAATATCATGTGTCACTACTTATTTGCACTGTAGCATTTATGTCCTTTCATTAGTTTGATCGTCAATGAGTTGAACTAAATCATAATTTATTTAAATCATGACTAAACTATGATTTAACAAGATGTCGATGAAGAGGGAGGTGCCCTTCTCTTCTATTATTATTTGGAGCGTTCCTACAAGTGGGTTTGAATGGTGGTCTTGGCTCCATCTTCTTCCTCGACGGTTGTTGATAATGGGTGAACCACAGTAGTCCATTGATGCTCTAAGGAGCAGGGGAGCAGCTAACATTGAGGTGTTCTGGACTCGAGGAAGACGACAGGTTTCTGAGGATCGATTAGTTCCGATTTCCAACACAATCGGATCCTTTTGCTGATGAAGAACCCCAAATGAAGATGTGTCTTTGGCTAAAACCAGATCCATCTCTCCAAGAGGCGGCTTTGCCCTTAAATTTTTTTTGGCACATACCAGTGAGAGCAACCTCTCTTGAATAGGAGACTTTGGCTAAAATCAAAGCCGCTTCTTCATGAGGTGACTTACATACAATACATAACAAAAAAATATTGGCGATCGTGTAGAGCCAGTATGTTTCGAAACATACCTCCAGACGAATTTTCCTCTAGAAACTTCAATGGCAGAGGTGTGCATGACCCAGGCCCTATTGATGCCCAAGATTCGAGTTCCAATGGTGGTAGCTCATTGATGCTAAAGCCCAAATGGCCAAACATAGACCCCGATGAAGTA